>CM053026.1:576199522-576319321 GCA_028564925.1 Lithobates sylvaticus | reverse complement strand
GTGCGTATCTGCTTATCAGTGCGTGTAGTCAGTTCACATTTGTTTGTCTTTGCGGCCTATATATTTATATATAGTACGCTCTGATTTTCAGTGCTTATTGTCCGCTCGTTGCTTGATTTGCATTTCGTTCTTTCAGGCCTTGCGGTTTATCAGTGCTTTCTTTAGTCCGTTCTGACCAGCCGACCGTTTAGAAGCCATGTTGCATGTACGTACTCGTCATAGAGTTCGTGCTGTGCGGGGGCTTGGTGTTGGGGTTCTTACTTTGACACAAGCCCAGTCCATGAACAGGGCGAGGAGGAGTTCATGGACCAAGAATTGGTTGCTCCAGCGTGACCAATTCTCGCACATGCCTCTGCTTCGTGAGATCCGTGAGAATAATCCTGATGATTTCAGGAATTAACTCAGGATGACGGACCCCATTTTTCACCATCTGTTGGCTTTGCTGTCCCCTTATATTAGCAGGCAGGATACCTGCATGCGGCAAGCCATCACTGCAGAGCAGAGGTTAGTTGCCACGTTGAGGTACTTGGCGTCAGGGAGAAGCCTTCAGGACCTCAAGTTCTCAACAGGCATCTCCCCCCAGGCTCTGGGTATCATTATTCCAGAGACCTGTTCTGCCATCATCCAGGTCCTGCAGAAGGACTATATGAGGGTAAGTTTTATCCTTTAACATCACATTCTATGTATTTACTGTTTGCTAAAGTATTGTATTTCTTTCATCATTCCCTAATTACCAGGATTTCAATATGCTGTAATATGCTGTGCCATTTTGTCCTCATGCATGTTGGATTTTTGTATGTTCCTTTTTTGTCCTTCATGCATCTTTGCCTTCACTAACCCCCCCAGCATGCTATCTGGGGCCCATATATACCTATAGTCTAGTCACTTAACAAAGTATTTTGTCAGCTCCATTGTAATGCTTTACCCTAAACATCCCCTAAAATGTGTACAAATGTTATAGTTGTCCTTAAATTCATGCAGAGTGCCTGAGGCTTTGTTTTGTGGTGCCCAAAATCTTTGGAAACCCCCTCTCCCCCAACTGCTTAGTCAGCTGATACCTATCCTCTATCTGCTGACTTTGCCAAACCCAATACACACTATACCTACCTCTTTAGTGGTCAGATTTATGGATTTATTTTTCAAAGCACGTAGTGCAAGGGCCTGCCTTAACACTTTCAAATGCTACTGTTTTAATTTTTTTTCTTCTATTATTATCGTGATAGGTAATTGCAGAATCAACAAATGTGCTTCCTTTTTTTTTTTTGAGGCCACTTCTTCTCACCTGTCCAGTGGGCTGCCAATAGTGTATTTAAGGAGGGTCTGGCCAAACTATCACACATTACTTTGTTACTCCAATACATAGTGGAGAGGGTGGTTACCTGTCCAAAACATACCTCCCCCTAAAATATTTACAAGGGCCATCAGAGGGGGGAGGTATCTGATAAGGGGACCTTATATTTTAGCCTTTAAATACTACAAGAAATGTTATACTGATGTTTGCCAACAATGTTTCTGTATAATCTGCTTGTAATGTTTATTATCAAATTTACTAATTATATTTTTTTCTTGTTTGACTCCACAGTTTCCTTTCACGCCACAGGAATGGCAGACTGCGGCCTCCCAGTTTGCCCAGCGGTGGGATTTTCCTAACTGCGGAGGGGCAATCAATGGGAAGCACGTCCACATTGTCCCACCACCTCATTCGGGATCATACTATTTTAACTATAAGGGGTTTCATAGTATGGTGTTGATGGCAGTGGTGTCGGCGACATATGAGTTTATATATGTGGACATGGGGAGGAATGGCCGGATGTCGGATGGAGGAGTCTTTTCCCGGACCGAGTTCTACCAATGTCTCGAGAGTGGTGGCTTGGGATTGCCACCCCCGGAGGAGAATGTCGAAGGACTGCCATTTGTCTTTGTCACAGATGAGGCTTTCGGTTTGGAAACCATCTCATGAGGCCATTCCCCCAGAGGACCCTCACCCCAGAGAAGACGGTATTTAATTACCGGCTGGCCAGAGCCAGAAGAGTCGCGGAAAATGCATTTGTGATTCTGGCCAGCCGGTTTCGCCTGTTTAAAACGACCATTAATATGGCGGAATACAAACTTAATATGATTGTGGTATCGTGTTGCATCTTGCACAACTTTTTAAAAAGGAACAACCCCAATTATGTGGTTACAGTTGGGCCCGACGCCGGACTGCAAGCCCTGACATCCCTGGAAGCGGCCCGTCCAGGCTTGCCTCCCCAAAGCGCCCGTGAAGTGCGCCAAAATTATTCAGAATATTTTTCAGGGAGGGGGGCCATTGCTTTGCCAGCACTTTTGGAATAAATTTTACATTTATTAATCTGGTAAAATATTGCTTTAGATTTCCTGCTTGTGTTTCTTTTTGTGTCTCCTAGTGCACTTGTAGTGCCAAGGGGTTTGTACATTATTATCTAAACACCCATTGTCACTGTAAACACCAATTTCAACACAAAAAACTGTATTGATCATTGAAAGAAGAAGCCACACATTGTAGAGTAAAAAATCGTTTTACATACACATTCACATGTGCTTTTTTTTTCTTTTTACAAAAAATACAAATTTTTGCGTTTTCCCAAAAAAGTTTTTGTGTTACGTTACATAAACAGCCATGTTTCCAAACACAACATACACAACTCTCGAACATAACAAAGTTCAACGTAGAAAAACTTTTAAGGCAAGATCACACATTATAGTGTCCAAAATGTGTGGATCTTGCCTTCATCAGATGGGGTGAAGTCACCCCTGTAAAAGCCTAATTTTGAAGATGCACACAAATTGGGAGTCAAACTGGGGATTTACATCCTGATCCCATGCCTAATGTCAACATGTGCTATCTCCCATCATGGGGGATCAATGTATGTGTTTTGGGGTTGCAACCAACTTGAGTTTTGAGGAAGGGGTTGCAGGCACAAATTGCATACATTGATATCCCCTGATGGCAGATAGCACATGTTGACATACTATGTGCATCTTCAAAATTAGGCTTTTCAAAATGTTGTCCAAATTTAAAAAACAAAAACAAAATGGTGGCAATTTTTGAGAAAATTATATTCTTCCAAGGACATCAATCATGTTCTTAAGTTTAACTTCTTATCCATAGTTTTTTGGCAAATAATGTCTAAATCCTGACTACACCACATGATGTCTTGGATTAGCCTTTAGGCGCTGTCACTGGTGAAATGATCTGATTGTTCTTCCACCACCTGTACATCACCTAAAAATCAAAAAAACACACCATCTACTGGTGTTAGACACTCACCTGTTGTGGTCTCAATCTCGACCACCTCTCCTTCCTCCACATCCTCATCTTGTGGTGACCTCTGTTCCCCTTCTTCAGGAGGTGGGTGGTCCCTGGTGACATCATATTTTCCGATTCTTTGTTCCCCTATGAGAATAAAAGGTATACTTAGCACACAGATATTTGAGCCAAAAAATATGAATGCTAAACATTGCTTGGAAGTGGGGGACAATTGTCTGTTTGGGCAGAATTCCAAGCTGAATACATGATTTATTCCCTTAATTACTCAAGGTGGAATACTTACCTTTTTTGGAGAAGTTTCCCACCTGGAGACACCCCAAGTATCCACTGGAGTACCTGTGTTTGACACCCTAATACGTTTGTTCTGGTGTCCCACACTAGTGCACCTGAGTCCAGATGTGTAAACAGCTGCAGAGTGTCCTTTACATACATTACACTGAATAAAGTTTGCTATTCCTTCTAGGTTCAAACACATCTAGACAACAATGTCCTAAAAACTCTTCTGGATTAACTTAAAAATTTGAAGCAACAAATGTATTTAATCAGTTATCTGGGAAAACATTGTATTTTGGAAAACGAACGAGGTATCCAACAACCGATTACTGTGCGTATGACCATGAAAGTAGCCATTTTGGAGTGTACAAGACCTTATTAAGGAAAAACACATGGCGCAGCATGCAATATTAATAATAACAGTTACACACGACATATACTTACTTTTTCGAAGAACTTTCTTGATCTTTCTGTACTGATCCTGCTCCCTTAATTTGAGGTCTGACCATCGTTTCCTCAGTTGATCCTTGGATCGTCGTACCCCAAAATTCCTGTACAGACTCTTCACAACTTTATTCATGATCTTGGCCTTTCTCATATTTGGGTTGGGGTACGGACCATAATTCCCGTCATAATCGTTACTCCTCAAGATGTCCACCATCTCAAACATCTCCACAAAGGACATATTTGAGGCCTTAAATCTCCTCCTCGATCGTGACGTTTCAGGCTCCGGGCTTTCCTCCTCCTCATTACTGGAATTATGCACCTGCTGTGTCTCCGCCATGTTCCGCTCCCACTGCAATGAAAGAGACGGGGCAGCGAATATTCTAGAAAGAACGTCAGGAGCGGGCGACACGGGCGGAGTTTCACGCATGCGCAGTGTATTTAAAGCTTCAAACACGTGTGTGCCGTAACTACGTTCTGTGTGCAGAGGAAGGAGGAACGAACGAACAACGACGAACATTATAACGAAGGTAAGATTTTAAGTTTGGAGACATGTGCAGCCTATACAGAATCTAGATTGATGCCTATATTGTGTTGAAAGATTATTCTGAGATGTTTATTTTTGTATTTTGTTTGGTCTTGCAGAGGAAATTTTGCTATTTAAGGACCAAGAATTCCTTGGGGAATTCATAGATAAATACTGGGATATGAGAAATCTATGGGAGGTGAAAAAACCCTTATATCACAATAAACCAGCTAGGAGGGCAACGCTGGAGAAATTGCATGAATTTGTAAAGACTCGGGCACCCAATGCAGACATGAGGTTTCTGGAAGCAAAAATTGGTAGCTTGAGAAGCACCTATAAGAAGGAGTACCATAAGGTCCAGCAGTCCCTGAGGTCCGGAGCAGCAGCAGATAAGGTATATGTACCCAGTCTGTGGTACTACAACAGGATGCGTTTTATTGATGACCAGATTGAGGCAGGGAATCCCTTTCGACTCTTCCGGCAACCCTTTCCTCCAGCCTTCCAACCAGCCTTCCCTCAGCCGCAGCTGAGGCATCTGTGGACCAACCTGGGCCTTCCATACAGGAAGAGATTGAGGATCCCAGATGGAGTCAGGTATAGGTTTTTTTATACATAATTTTTCTGTGAAAAAAAAACTATTGTAGAATGAAGTAGATGTTATTGTTGCTAATAAATTAATGAATTAACAAAAAGTAGGTAAAAGAAGTAATCCTGTGCCAGCCCAAAGGGGGGTTAACTAATAAACTGCAGCACACACTGAGGGAAATGTCTGAACCCAAAATAGATAAGTGGAGGAGGTAGTGGTGCGCAGTAGGGAATTAAGCTAAACTACAGAAGCCAGAGACAGAAGGCTAGTACGGTAATCCAAAATCAAAAGATTAGAGGGAGCATATAAAACAATCCAAAATCAACAGATTTGGGGGAAGCATAGAAATCCTGGATAAATCGCATGAGGTAAAGTGCATCAAAAGGGAGTGCATTAAAATGCATAAAATCAGCAGATTCTAAATTTCAAATTCTAAAGTAATAAAAACATATGGATCCTAAAAGAATATATAGTGCATAAAACACAAAATAAAATCTGTGGCTGTGCGATGTGACTCTGACACGTGAGGTATTTTCTAGGTGGGATTGAGGCTCACTCCCCCTTGGAGTGCTCTGGTAATTATTCATAAAGGGACTTCCTGGACCCCTAAGATATTACTGAGTTGAGGTGGGAGGGCTGTGGTGGACCCAGTGCGCCTCAATTGGATCAGGAGCCCATTTGGCATTCCTGAATCCTCTTCCAGATTTTCCCGGCTAGGAAAATCTGGTACCGCAGGGTTTAGAGTGGGTTTGGAGAATCCAAACCGACTTGAGGTTGGGAAGGGGTCGGGGGACCCCTCTGTTTTCCTATGCTTTGAGTCTAATGTTGTAATGTCACATCAGCTTGTTAATAGTTTTTTTGTTTTTCTTACCTCTCTCCTTTTCCCTTTCATCTCTTTTCTCTCCCTTCTCCCGGGTACCTTAGGCGGAGTTCGTGGATCTCACAGCCTCTTCCAGTCGTCGCTCCCAGGTTCCAGGTATTTCTCTATATGCTCCGGGGGCTATACTCGGTCTCCTCTCCTACGCTGGCAGGGTAAGTCACAAAATGTCTGTATAGACCACTCCCTTCTGATCTATGCCTGATACACCTACCTCCTCAACTACCCTAAAAATCATCTCTCACAACACGCAAGGTCTCAACTCCCGATCAAGCGTAGGAAAATCTTTCAATTTTATCACTCATTGCATGCTGACGTCCTCCTGCTTCAGGAGACACACTTCCCCTCTACATTTAGACCCACTTTTTTACATCAACGCTTTACACAATTTTTTTTAGCATCGGCTGAGAACAAAACTAAAGGGGTTGCGATTTGTTTTGCTAAACACATAAACCTCTCTCACACGAACACTATAGTCGATCCCCAGGGACGCTATATTCTTGTATCCGGCTTTATAGATGGGGAACTCTATACCTTTGTGTCCTATTATGCGCCGAATAAGGGTCAAAAATCCTTCTTAGAATCCCTGCTTACTAAACTTCATACACATCTTAAGAGGACGGTTTTCCTGGGTGGGGACATGAATATGGCCTTCGACTTCTCTTTGGACAAGCTGGCTGACGGAAAGTCCAAACCCAAACGCCCTACTTAGCAGAGTGTTAAAATTGCTAAAATGCTCAATGAGGCAGACCTGATCGATATCTGGAGGGAGACCAACCCACATGTTAGAGACTACACACACTTCTCAGTCCCCCACAACTCCTTTGCCAGGATAGACCACATTTTCACCCGTGCCACTACACTCCCCCTCATTAAGCACTCCAAGATCATTGATACGTCTCTTTCGGACCACTCCATTGTATCCCTATTGACGAGTAGACCAGCGGGCACTGACAGCCGTCCACGTTGGCGTTTACGGGAAACCCTATTGAACGACCCTGTACAATGTACGTTACTGGAAACTGCTATACAAGAATACTTTACTTTAAACTCGACAGAAGGGATATCTCCTGCTACCATCTGGGCAGCTCACAAAACTGTTATCAGGGGTAAACTGATTCAATTATCCTCTAAACTCAGGGCAGATCATAGGGCTGACACAGTGAAACTTAATGAGGATTTCGGTAGATTATCTAAGGAGCACAAACATAACCCCAATGCTGACTCGCTAGCACAATTAGATACGGCACGGGCCCACCTAAACATGTCATTGACTACTTCGGCTGCCCAACACCTTAAATGGACTGGGGCCAAATTTTACGTGCAGAAGGATAGGATAGGATCCAGACTGGCAGCTAAACTTTCCCCTAAACTACGTACGCAGGCCTTCCCCAAACTAAAAGTGATCTCCGGGGAACTTTCACAAAATCCGAACAAGATAATGGACACCTTTAAACATTTTTACGCAGATCTTTACAAATGTAGACCCAGTACCTCCACAGCTCTGAGGGATAATTTCCTCAATAACCTCACTTTGCCCTCCCTGGATAAAGACCATGCTGAACTCCTGGAGAGCTCGTTCACCCACGAGGAAGTCCTGGACACTATTAAACGCCTTAAGCTGGGCTCCTCGCCGGGTCCGGATGGCCTCTCCACGGGTTATTATAAGAAATTTGGACACTGCCTAGTGCCCCATTTAGCTAGACTGTTCAACTACCTCAGGGATGGAGCCACTCTGAATCAGGACTTGAACTCGGCTTACATTTCAGTCATACCGAAACCAGATAAGGATACTAGTGAGGTAGGCAATTACCGCCCTATATCTCTTATTAACAATGATATCAAAATTATGACTAAGATTCTGGCCAACAGACTCTCCAGCTTTATTTCGTCATGTGTCCACAAGGATCAGGTAGGCTTCATCCCTGGGAGACAAGGACCGGACCAGATCAGGCGAGCGATTGACATTATATCGCTGCTCAATTCTCAATGAGATGGGGGTCCCGCACAAAGGGGTTTTATACTTTCAATTGACTTACACAAGGCGTTCGATTCAATAGATTGGGCATACCTGTCTGAAATCCTACGGCGCTGGGGATGTGGCAAATATTTTCTTAATCTTATTGATTCCCTTTATTCCGCTCCTACGGCACAGGTGCGCCTATTGGGCAGATATTCAGAGTCCTTCCCTATAGGCAGGGGAACCAGACAGGGGTGCCCTCTATCGCTGCTTTTATTCGCGATAGCAATAGAAACTTTAGCCATTGCACTGAGAACAAACTCAGATGTTAAAGGGGTTAAATGTGGCCCCCTAGAGCACAAATGTGCACTATATGCAGACGACCTTCTCCTCTTTGTCACTTCCCCCCTGACTTCAATGCCAGTGATCCTTCGGATTCTTCGTGAATTTAGTGGGATCTCAGGTCTACGGGTTAACATGAATAAATCACTGGCCTTGAATATAACTCTCCCTCCGGACCTTCTCAAACAGATCACGGACAATTTCTCTTTTGCCTGGGCACCTCACCAGATTCCATACTTAGGTATCAAGCTTACCTCAAATATAGAAGGTCTATTCCAAGCAAATTATCCCCCGATGGTACAGAAATGTAAACAGGATATGGAGAGGTGGGCTAGATGTGCTCTATCCTGGCTGGGCAGAATTCATGCGGTCAAAATGACACTGCTACCAAAGCTCCTGTATCTTTTCCGCTCACTACCAATCCTGATACCCAAACGCTTTCTTACGAAACTGCAGTCAGACATATTACGTTTTATTTGGGGTAATAAAGGTTACAGGTGTCCTTCTATTACACTCTATAGATTAAAGACGCAGGGGGGATTGGGACTACCCAACCTGTGGGGATATTATCAAGCAGCTAGACTAGCACAAATATCCTTAGCCTACTTGTGTCATGATAAGCCAGATTGGCTTGCTATGGAACGACATTCTGTCCCATTGAACACGATAGATTTCCTTTTAGGACACTTTCCTTTTGAACACTGGTGTACCACTACGGAGGATCAGAAGGGAGGTATCTCGCTGATTTATATGGCACTTATGACTAAACAGTCCAAACCCTCTTATGCCCGAGCCTGGGAGCACGACATGGACGAGTCTTGGGATACTACGACATGGTTTTGCGCCTCGACGAGAGCATTTAAAGGTATTCTTAACATCTCCCTTATCGAAGCAGGTCTAAAAGTTCTAACACGATGGTACTATGTCCCTTCCAGGCTAGCGACTCTACTCCCAGGCACATCACCGGTTTGTTTCCGAGGTTGCGGATTGGAGGGCTCGATGATCCATATTTGGTGGACCTGTCCCCGCATACGATCATTTTGGCACAAAGTTTTCCGCACTATTAGCTCGCTGACGGGCACTACTGTTGTACCACACCCTCGGTGGGCACTATTTATTTTTCAGATCCCGAAGCTATCCAAAGCATCCCAGAAGTTGTCCTTGTTCTTATTCTTAGGTGCTAAATTGACTATCGCCAAGGCCTGGAAGTCACATATCATCTCTTTTCGGATGTTTAAAAGAAAGGTTACATGGGTCATGGTACAAGAACAAATTGTCGCTAAACTCAATGACAAAACTGAGCAATTTAGGGACATTTGGGAACCTTGGGCGACCCTTTGTAATATCTCCCTCATTCCTGGCGTACCTCTGGGAACTATGAACTCCCGAAGCTCTAATAGATGAGTTTGGCATTGCTTTCCTTCCTTCTTCCCTGTCCCCTCACACGTTTTTCTCTCCCCCTTTTATTTGTTTTGTCGCCTCTCTTGGCGAGTGCATTCGCCTTCGTACTACCTTATGGTTTGGACCCTTTATCTGAATTTGTAACTTTATGGTGATTATTACACCACCATTTCCGCTCTGACATTGACCCAGGGATCGTTTTGCATGGGATAGCTCTGTGTCCTCGACTCCTGGACTGCAGCAGGATCCCAATTGGGGCTCCTAGGAGCACGGGGTTCTCAGGGTTCTTCTAACCCTGGCTCACTGTCACGGAAGGTTGGGGTACAATGGAACTTTACATATTGATCCGCAGGGATGGATACCCGTTGGTTGAGATGACATCCACGGCTACTTTGACAAGCTGTTGTGATACCTTTATTTATCTGTTCAATGGCTCACCTGTATAACTTTTTATTGCTGTATACGTTACACTTGTTCTCTCTTTGTTATGTATATGATAAACCATAATAAAAATTTTCAAATATAAAATCTGTGGCTGTGAATGGTAGTGGTGGTGTAGCCACGTGATAAATATCTAGTGCTAATATTTCCACGTGCTAAAAATGAATAAAAATCAAGAGCATACGATGTGGTAAAATACAAACATATGTAGCGGGGTTCTACCCCTTTTAGGGGAAGAGACTACATCTCCCATGATTCCCCAGGCCCCCGGGCTGCTGACTTCCGCCCGGGAGGCTGCTGGGGGAGATTATAAAAGGGAAGAGCGGAGACCGCCTCTTCCTCTTGGGACACTTCCTCTTCTGAGGCCGGACAGGACTGGCCTGCCTCTGCTGACAGAGCTTGTGACGCGGAGAAGACAGCCAGCAGAGACACCTGTGCGGACCGGAGCTGAAGGCCTGAAGCCTGGGCCTTGCAGCCGATGGAGTGAGACTCTCACCCCTCAGAGTCCACAGCAGCGGAGCGGAGACTTCCCCTTACTGTCGGTCGGACGGAGCTGATGACCGGAGTTCAGGGCTGTGACTGAGGAGACCGGACGCCGCCATTGAAGAGACCAGAGCCACCATTAGAGGGACCGGAGCTGAGGACGGTACCCAAGGATTGGTGAGAGAGCCGAGAGGCTCATCCTGCATTGACACACACGTTTTATGCCTACTGAACTGCCTAGGCGCAATTTACCTCAGAGCAGCAATGTTACTTTTGTGGATTACAAATGACACCATTTAAAGCTACATGTGCACCACCTCTACAGATTCATTGCCGGTGAAGAACACTGTACTAGTACAAGGACTGAGCTCTATTGTTAGGGATCAGGCCTGGTCCGTTAGGTAGGCGCAGATAGATTTATTGCACCTCAGGGGTGCATAGCATGCGGTCGCCACACTTGGCGCTCCGTTTCCCCATTGCCAGTTGATGCATATATGTGTACATGTTTGAGTGCATATTGCAGGGACCTGCTAAAGTATTGTAAGTCATATGTTCAAACGCATGTTGCTATTTCTTTCCTTACTGACAAAAGTAAAGCCAGTTATTCTTATTTCAGCAGTCTGCTTGTGAGTTCATACCAATTACACTTAGAGTATAAGCTAAGTTTTATGTGCATAGGGACGTACCCCTTTACTAACTGTGCCAGAGTGGGTAGAGCCAAATTGCCGGGGGTTGGTGGAGCTGTACTCAGGGACCCAAAACAAACCAGCGGCTCTCTTAACTGGGGGTAGCGCTACACGTGGGGGCTCGTAATCCGGGATCCTGAGTCAGCGGAAAAGCCGCCAGAAGGTACCGGCATGGACCCAATAGAAGTGGGACGGTGGTCCGCAACATGGGCCGCTGACCCAGCCGCAGCAGCAGTCATTGAACTGCCAGGGATGTGGCAGAGAGAGGCAGTCAAGCAGCTCATAATGTCATTATCCCCATGCCAGAAGTCATGGATAATGGACATGAGAAATGATGCTGGGTACACATACGCCTTAATAGAATGGAAGGAAGAGATTCCAGAGCAGTTCAGGAGCCAAAGTATACAGGCACCGAATGGTCAGGCCTACCAATTGCTGCATGCGCTGCCGCGCAAGGGAGAAGTTTCTCCTATGAAAGCCATTCTATCCCCAAAGAAGGAAGAGCGGAAGGGCGCGGAAAGTCCCGCACCCGCACACACTACTCTTAGTGCAGAACTGTGTGCTGTCCTAGGGGAAATTGTGACTCAGTGCAGAAGAGACCCCGGGGATTACCCAATGTCGGGATACAGGAAACTCCGGATGTTTTCAGGGAGGACACCTGTACCCTCGGGAGAAGAGGGATTTGAAGAGTGGTTAGATGGTGCCACGCAGGCCCTAGAAGAATGGGAGGTCTCAGAAGGCAGAAAGAAGCAAAGGATTGTTGAGAGCCTAAAAGGACCTGCCCTAGAGGCCATACGCAATCTGAAGACAAGCAAAAAGGATTGCACTGCCCAGGACTACATAGACATCCTGGAAAGTGTGTTTGGTGGGACAGAAAAAATCACAGAACTTACCTATCAACTGGAACATTGTTACCAGAAGACAGGGGAGAAGCTGTCAGAGTACATGGGACGTATAGACAAGATCCTGCATAGGATTATCCTGAAGAAGGGGATAGATCCAGGGAAGGTAGATGAAGCCCGTGCCCAGCAGGTGATGAGGGGAGCCCAACCCCTGGACCCTGTCGCACTAATTCTACGCACCCGGCAGGATGGGAAGAGCCTTGACTACCCCGATCTCATTCGAATGGTCAGAGAAGAGGAGGCCATGTTGAAAGAGAAAAGGGAAAAGCAGGTGATGGGGTCTACAAAGCTTCCAGTGGCCACGGTCAGGTCGGCCTTAACCCCTGAAAGAGAGACAGAGGTAGATGCCCTGAAGTTGCAGATGTCCCAGATGATGGAGATACTGACGTCTCTAGTGGCGAAAGAGACGCCCAGTCCCAAGAAAGAAACAAGCAGGAGGGAATTGTTTCCAGCTGTTTCAGCACCAGCATCCCCACCTGACTACGGTGAGATGATCTGCTTTAATTGTGGAGGAATTGGCCACATTGCAGCTGTATGTGCCAGTCCCAAGAAGAAGAAAACAGAAAGTCGCCAGCCGGCGGGAAACGCCAAAGGGCCCCGGTGAAGGAGTCAACCGGGTGCCCATCACCTTCAGTGAGCTCCAAGAAGCACAACAGGAAGAGAAAGCGAGGAGACCAGACCCCTCGGAAGGAACCCAGGGATCCTCAACCAAGGTGCACTCCAGAGAAAGGGGGCAAGACCCCTCCGAAGAGACACAGCACTCCTAAACGTGAACTCTTCAAAGTGAGAGATAACAATGTCCCTCAACGGGTTCACACTCCCACTAAGAGGGAGAAAATTAATGCATACCAGGCTCAAGAAAGGAGCAAGTGCAGATCAAGTAAAAAGGAAAAGAGTCCGCAGAAGAGGACAGCATCAACTCGGCCTTACCCAGAAAAGCTAGTTGGTCCATCCCCTTCTGTACCCATCCAGGTGGAAGGAGTGTACACAAAGGCCCTCCTAGACACTGGAGCACAAGTGACCCTATTGTACAGGGACTTCTATGACAGATACCTGAGTCATCTGCCAATACAGAAGATAGAAGAGTTGGAGATAAGGGGACTGGGAACTCAGAGTTTCCCCTATGATGGATACTTACCCATCAGATTGACGTTTGACCCATCCGTAGCTGGGAAGTCTGAAGTGTTCGACACCTTAGCAGTGGTGTGTCCCCGCCCACCAGGAACCAGCAAGACGTCCCTGATTATAGGGACGAACACGGACCTAGTCAGAAGGCTTCTGACCCCCCTGGTGAAGAAAGAGAATCTTTCAACTCCCAAGATCCATCCCATGCTGAAGGCAGCCTATCAGCGGTTGGTCCTAGAGCAGAAGACCCCAAGTGAGGGGATAGGAAGGGTATGGAGGCTTGGAAAGGAAGGAGCAGTGTTACAGCCTGGAGAGGTGACCTGCATGAGAGCTACGGTGAAACTTACCTGGGAGCAGCCTGGCCCCTTTGTAATGTTGGAACCTGACCCAATGGAGGGTCACTCAGGTCTGGAAGTGATACCAGAAGTAATCTCACTCAAGGACCTGAAGAAGGCCAGAGGAAGAGTCCCTGTCAGTGTGAGGAACCCCACGGAGAGGCCCGTGGAGATCCCTGCCAGGATGCTTCTGGGACAGGTGAGTCCTGCTGTCCCAGTTGGCTGGTCAGAAGTGAAGGGGACGGGTGAAGGAGAAGATGTTTGGAAGAAACTCTCCATGGAAAACCCAAACCTACCTGGAGCTTGGAAAGAGAGAGCCAAGGCCCAGCTGACCAGATGGGAGAAGATTTTCTCTAAAGATGAGTTTGATGTGGGGTGTGCGAGGAGTGCCACCCATCGAATCCGCATGCAAGAGGACAAGCCATTCAGAGAGAGAGTGAGGCGAGTCCCGCTAGCAGATCTGGAGGATCTGAGGGAGCAGCTTGCGGAATTGAAGAAGACGGGAGTGATTCGGGAGTCCAGAAGCCCCTATGCCTCCCCAATTGTGGTAGTCAGGAAGAAGAATGGGTCATTGAGGCTCTGCATTGACTACAGAACTCTCAACAGGAGGACCATTCCTGACCAGTACACCACGCCAAGGATAGAGGATGCCTTGCAGAGTTTGTCTGGAGCTAAGTGGTTCAGTGTGATGGACCTCAAGAGTGGGTATTACCAAATCCCCATGCATCCAGAGGATAGAGAAAAGACTGCCTTCATAACCCCAGTGGGATTCTTTGAGTTAAACAGGATGCCCCAGGGCCTATCTGGAGCTCCTGCTACGTTTCAACGCCTAATGGAAAGGACAGTTGGAGACATGAACCTCATAGAAGTCCTTGTGTACCTGGACGATGTCATTGTCTTTGGAAAGACTTTGGAAGAACATGAAGCCAGATTGGAGAAAGTACTGAAGAGGCTCAGTGAAGAGGGACTTAAACTTTCTCCCGAGAAGTGTCGGTTCTATCAGTCCTCTGTGAACTATCTGGGACACATAGTGTCTGAAAAAGGAGTGGCTACAGACCCTGAGAAGTTGGAGGCAGTTACTTCGTGGCCAAGACCCACAACAGTTACAGAACTTCGGTCTTTCTTGGGGTTCTGCTCCTACTACCGCAGGTTTGTGGATGGGTTTGCCCGCATTGCAAAACCCCTAAACGAACTGCTTAAGACAGAAGGAGAGGAAGATGGGTTGGGGCCTAGGAGGCCCGGTGAGTCGGTCAAGGACCAGTGGAACTCAAGGTGTGAAGAGGCTTTCAGAACCTTGAAGAGAAGTCTCACCACAGCCCCAGTTTTGGCCTACGCTGACCCCACTAGACCATATGAGCTACATGTTGATGCCAGCCATGAGGGCCTAGGTGGAGTACTCTACCAGGAGTACGAAGACCAGCTGCGACCAGTGGCTTATGTGAGCCGGAGCCTGACCCCCTCCGAGAAGAACTATCCCACCCACAAGTTGGAGTTCTTAGCCCTCAAGTGGGCAGTTGTTGACAAACTGAGAGACTATCTGTATGGGGCCGAGTTTACTGTAAAGACAGATAACAACCCCTTGACCTATCTATTCACCACCGCCAAGCTGGATGCAACTGGACACAGATGGTTGGCGGCGTTGTCTGGATTCAATTTCAGCCTCAAGTACAGACCAGGGGCTGGAAATAGGGATGCAGATGCCCTGTCCCGAAGATCCCATGTCATAGCTGATGACTGGGAAGACTGGACCCAAGTGGCACCAGAAGGAGTGCGAGCCCTTTGTCAGGGGGCTGAACTCCAAGCCAGAGGAGGATCCAGAGCTGAAGAGGTAGGAGTTACCACAGTGGGAGTCCCGAAGTGTTACTGTGGGGTAACTCAACTAGCAGAAGAGTGTCTGCCGAAGTTGTCCAAGAAGGAGTTACGGTGTGACCAATTGGAAGACCCCATGGGGAGATTGGTCCTGGAAGCCCTGGAAGACAAGAGTCCAGAGGGACTTCGCCTTCACCCTTCTAAAGAAGCTCGCCTACTGAGGAGAGAGTGGGACAAGCTACAGGTGCATCAGGGGGTAGTCTACCGAAGGGGCCCCTCTGATGGCCCAGAAGACAAGTGGCAGTTGTTTCTCCCAGAGAAGCATCGAGAGACTGTGCTGATTGCCTTACATGACCAGCATGGTCACTTGGGAGCAGAGAGAACCTTCCAACTTGTCAGAGACCGGTTTTATTGGCCCTGCATGAGGGCCGAAGTGGAGGAGTATTGCCATTCCTGTGCAAGATGCATTCAGAGGAAGACTTTACCCCATCAAGCTGCCCCAATGGGCCACCTACAGAGTCAAGGCCCAATGGATCTGGTATGCATTGATTTTCTCTGCCTCGAACCCGATTTGAGCGGATTGGGAAATGTTCTGGTGGTAACCAACCATTTCACTCGTTATGCTCAGGCTTTCCCAACCAAGGACCAGAAGGCCTCTACAGTAGCCAAGGTACTTCTGGAGAAGTACTTTGTTCACTATGGACTGCCACAGAGAATCCATTCAGACCAAGGAAGGGACTTTGAGAGTCGCCTGATCAGGAAGTTACTAGATTCTCTGGGAGTAGAGAAGACTAGAACCACACCATATCACCCTCAAGGTGATGCCCAGCCTGAAAGGTTCAACAGGACCCTATTGAACATGTTGGGAACTCTAGAAACAGAGAAGAAGCAACATTGGAGTCAACACATATCAGCTCTGGTGCATGCCTACAATTGCACCACAAGTGATGTGACAGGTTTCTCTCCTTACCGACTTATGTTTGGGAGAGAAGCAAGATTGCCAGTGGATTTGGCCTTCGGCATTTCTTTAGACCATGCCTCTGCTGCCTCCCACAAAGGATATGTGGACAGACTGAGGCGCAGTCTGAAGATAGCTTATGAGAAAGCTCAAGCGGCCTCTAACCAGAGGGGGGCCCGAAATAAGAGGAACTTTGATTTGAAAGTTAGAGTACAGGACCTACAGCCTGGGGACCGTGTACTGTTACGAAATCTAGGGATCCCTGGAAAACACAAGATTGCTGATAGATGGAGATCAGAGCCATATATCATTTGTAGAAAACTTCCAGGATTGCCTGTCTACAAGTTGAAGCCAGAAGGAAGAGTGGGGCCATTGAAGACCTGGCATAGGAATCACTTGCTCCCACTCACTGAAGCAGTCAGAATGCCTCCAGTAAGAGACGTACCTGAATCTGTTTCCATTCTGGATACCCCCAGGCCTAATACTAGGTCCCAGACATCCCAAGCTAGGGGTGGACAGGACCCCCAACCAGAAGAAGAAAAAGGAGAACTTGAATGGCTATGGCCTTCCTCAACCCCAGGAAATTCTGCCATAGATCTTCCACCTACTGAAGATGTGGAAGATAACACATTGAACCCAGAAGCCACAGAGTTTGTGCCATTCAGTGATGTGCCTGAGTGCTGGGAAGATGTCCCTGGTCTCTACCCAGAACAAGAAGATGATGTTCCAGAACCAGAGATGTTGCCAGAATGTGTTCCTGAAGAAGTTCCAAGAGAACAGAGAGCTCGCAGAGTTGTGAAGCCTCCCAAGAAGTTAACTTACCCCAAGATGGGAGAAAGTTCAGAGGACTCTGTTACTACAGCAAGGAGAAGTGCTGAAAGCCCTGACCCTTCCGCTGTTCATTTAGTGGAGGGCAACCCCAGCTCACTCTCTGGCACAGTTAAACAGGTCGCCCACACTGAAGTGACCTGTAGACAGGACAGCTCCCCATCTCATGCCAATTGGTGGGAAGCTCCTCTGTCCAAATTATGTGAAAATGTTGTTCCCGAGAAAGTTTGTAGTTTGAACACTGTCTTTGGGGACCAAAGATTCAAAGTGGGGGGAGTGTGTAGCGGGGTTCTACCCCTTTTAGGGGAAGAGACTACATCTCCCATGATTCCCCAGGCCCCCGGGCTGCTGACTTCCGCCCGGGAGGCTGCTGGGGGAGATTATAAAAGGGAAGAGCGGAGACCGCCTCTTCCTCTTGGGACACTTCCTCTTCTGAGGCCGGACAGGACTGGCCTGCCTCTGCTGACAGAGCTTGTGACGCGGAGAAGACAGCCAGCAGAGACACCTGTGCGGACCGGAGCTGAAGGCCTGAAGCCTGGGCCTTGCAGCCGATGGAGTGAGACTCTCACCCCTCAGAGTCCACAGCAGCGGAGCGGAGACTTCCCCTTACTGTCGGTCGGACGGAGCTGATGACCGGAGTTCAGGGCTGTGACTGAGGAGACCGGACGCCGCCATTGAAGAGACCAGAGCCACCATTAGAGGGACCGGAGCTGAGGACGGTACCCAAGGATTGGTGAGAGAGCCGAGAGGCTCATCCTGCATTGACACACATGTTTTATGCCTACTGAACTGCCTAGGCGCAATTTACCTCAGAGCAGCAATGTTACTTTTTGTGGATTACAAATGACACCATTTAAAGCTACATGTGCACCACCTCTACAGATTCATTGCCGGTGAAGAACACTGTACTAGTACAAGGACTGAGCTCTATTGTTAGGGATCAGGCCTGGTCCGTTAGGTAGGCGCAGATAGATTTATTGCACCTCAGGGGTGCATAGCATGCGGTCGCCACACTTGGCGCTCCGTTTCCCCATTGCCAGTTGATGCATATATGTGTACATGTTTGAGTGCATATTGCAGGGACCTGCTAAAGTATTGTAAGTCATATGTTCAAACGCATGTTGCTATTTCTTTCCTTACTGACAAAAGTAAAGCCAGTTATTCTTATTTCAGCAGTCTGCTTGTGAGTTCATACCAATTACACTTAGAGTATAAGCTAAGTTTTATGTGCATAGGGACGTACCCCTTTACTAACTGTGCCAGAGTGGGTAGAGCCAAATTGCCGGGGGTTGGTGGAGCTGTACTCAGGGACCCAAAACAAACCAGCGGCTCTCTTAACTGGGGGTAGCGCTACACATAAATAAATAAATACAGTCCATAAATGTTCATAAAGTGCAAAAACGTGTCTTCGGATCCAAAAATGTGTTAAAGGTGAAGGTGCTGGAAGAACGGAGTGCTGTGTGATTTGATCTAGCGTGCCGTTAGTGGGTATCCGGTGCGATCCTGGTTCCTTGTGCAATCCTAGTGAAAATGGTGTAGATGGCCCCTTACCTTACAGCTGTAAGGTTACAGCATGAGTATCAAAGCCTTTGTGGTCTTTGGTGACCGTCCCTTCTTGTAGAT
The DNA here is from genome assembly GCA_028564925.1 of Lithobates sylvaticus. Classification (NCBI taxonomy): domain Eukaryota; kingdom Metazoa; phylum Chordata; class Amphibia; order Anura; family Ranidae; genus Lithobates; species Lithobates sylvaticus. The sequence goes on along the minus strand of CM053026.1, from coordinate 576,300,433 downwards.
AGGTGGCCCAGGTCTTCTATGGCATTTACTATCCTGCCTTTCACTTACCCCTCTAAGTGTAGGTAATGGTATGTCCTGGGGTGGGAGGTCTCACCAGCAATGGTTATAGAAAGAAGGAAGTATGCCTCATAGTGTAGTATGTACTTAAAGTGGTTGTATACGCTAAAATTCAACTTGCACCTACAGGTAAGCCTAGATTAAGGCTTACCTGTAGGTACAAGAAATATCTCCTAAACCTGCACGGTTTAGGAGATATTTGAAAAGAAAGTTTTACAACGTTGTCTAAGGTGCATGTGCGCCATAGACAAATGTGCATTTACAGGGTTAATCCCCATTCACAACTGCGGCTCACCGCAGTTGAAGTGTCCCGCGCGCATGCGCGGAACGACCTCCTCTCCGCTCTGGCCAATCACAGCCCGGCAGTGGTGCTGTGATTGGCCGGAGCGGCGATACCCAGAAGGGTATCTGTTTAGAGATGGATGCGGCCGGAGGGAGAGAAGAACACAGCGTCGGGGGCCCCGATCTAAGGTAAGTGATGCATAATGAGCTAGTATGCTAGGCATACTAGCTCAATATGACTTTGTCTTGCAGGTAGTTAACAAAAAAATCTTTTTTTAAATGGGTATACAACCGCTTTAAATTTTAATAAACATTTATTGGCATAAAAAGTAGGTACTCACATACAACAAGTAGCATACAGAGCGGTGTACAAACGAGCGGCGAGCTCGATAGGCGTCACTTCCGGTCGCACCGAGTGGTCCAGACGCGTATTCGTCACGGGTCACATGACTTCATCAGGGGATCCCCTGATGAAGTCACGTGACCCATGACGAATACGCGTCGGGACCGCTCTGTGCGACCGGAAGTGACACCTATCGAGCTTGCCGCTCGCTTGTACACCGCTCTGTATGCTACTTGTTGTATGTGAGTACCTACTTTTTATGACAATAAATGTTTATTAAAATGTAAGTACATACTACACTATGAGGCATACTTCCTTCTTTCCATAACCATTGCTGGTGAGACCTACCACCCCAGGACATACCATTACCTACACTTAGAGGGGCAAGTAACCTTACACCATTTTCACTAGGATTGCACAAGGAACCAGGATCACACAGGATACCCACTAACAGCACGCTAGATCAAATCACACAGCACTCCGTTCCTCCAGCACCTTCACCTTTATGTGTTTTATGCACTATATATTCTTTTAGGATCCATATGTTTTTATTACTTTAGAATTATGCTCTGCTGATTTTATGCATTTTAATGCACTCCCTTTTGATGCACTGTACCTCATGCGATTTATCCAGGATTTCTATGCTTCCCCCAAATCTGTTGATTTTGGATTGTTTTATATGCTTCCTCTAATCTTTTTATTTTGGATTACTGTACTTACCTTCTGTCTCTGGCTTCTGTAGTTTAGCTTAATTCCCTACTGCGCACCACTACCTCCTCCACTTAATTAACAAAAAGTGTTTTACATATCAATAGACAAAAGTGGCCAAAAAAGATTAGGACAAGAAGGAAAAATGCTGGGCTCACAATGATAGTCTTTTCTATTTCTTTAACGTTAAATTTGCAACAGTCATGAGCTGAAAATTGTGTGTGTTTGATGAACAAAAAACTAAAACTATGTCCCTTTTTCATACACAGGATGACCTCAGCCAGGACGAGGCTCTGGCAAGTGGCACACAGGAGGAGGCGGGGGGAATTGTCAGCCAGGAGGTGGTAGGGCCCAGTAACACCCAATCCCAGGTGCCTCCCCGCATCCTTCCATACAAAAGGCCCAGGAAGGGCACGGAAACAGAGGAGGCAGCACTGGCCCTCATCAAGGAGGCTAATGACGCCCTGAAATCCCCCCTCGATGCTATAGAGGCCTATGGCATCGACATAGCCTCCAATTTACAACAAATGGAGGAGGGCTAACGGCGCAAATGTGAGAAACTCATTTTTAATACAATCCACAAGGGTCGAAATTTGTGAAGACGACCTCCTGTGTTCTCTCCTTCATCCTCCTCCTCCTACTCCTCCTGCTACAAGGCCACCTCCAGAGCCACAGCCTCCAGGGAAGGCTGCAGGGAAGGCTGCACGGAAGACCAGAAAGGGATCCCCTGCCTTCAGTCTGGTCTCAAAGTACACACAGCCTGTTGTAGTACCACAGCCTGGGTACATATATCATCTGCTGCTGCTCCTGTTCTCTGGGATTCATGGACCAGATTGGACTTCTCAAGCTACCAATTTTTTGATGTCTGCCTTGGGGGCAAAAGGCTGTGCAAATTCAAGCTCTTTCTCCAGCGTTGCCTTTATCTTTATTTTGTTATTATGATGTAAAATAAATGTTGTTTTTGGTTTCAGAAAATACTTGCCTATGTGTTTTCTACATATAGCAAATACATTTATTTTGGGTGAGTAGGCAGGTACATTTCAAAAATACAATGTCAAAATTAACAAGGGACACCAACAACAAACAGGTTTACAAATAATACATAATAATATATTTTAGGCAGATCTGGCTTGAAGTATAATATAAATATTATTCAGGAGAGACCTAGAAATTCAGGAGAGACCTAGAAATAATAAAGAAATACGTTTGTGAAAACTCTGTGTGAATATGAGCAGCAAAACAACTTCATTCTTCTAGCATTATAAAGAAGAGAATGCACGGCATTAAACAATTAAAAAAATTGCAGTGTGAAGAATCTGCTATCTCCATTTCGAATGCTAGTTTTATCAGACCGAGCGGGTCCGTCTCGTACTGGATTCTGAGCATGCGTGATTTTTGCCGTGTCGGAATTGCATACACATGATCAGAAAATCCGATAGAAAGGTTTTTCGTCTGAAAAATTAAGAACAGGTTCTCAATCCAAAGTCCGTCGGAAATTCCGAAAGAAAAAGACCGATGGGCATACACACGGTCGGAAAATCCGATGAAAAGCTCCCATCAAACTGTTTCTATCGGAAATTCCGACCGCGTGTATGCAGCATAACACAATAGCAGATTCATAGCAGATGAAATGAAAGCTTAAGCTTTGCTTATGCCTAATTGCTTAAAAATTCATGTTCTCTGTTAACAAACAAACGGACCAGCTAAGATTGACTGTCTGAAATGATTCAGCGGGTCTCTCTCTGCTAGCAATCGTAAGTTAAAGTTGGCTGTATGTGTGTGCTTAGTTCTAGCTATTTTACTGTTCCTCCTCTTTGGTTACTATCAGCCAATAACATTCATCATCATTATCATTTTACTTCCCACCCGTTTACACCCATTCCAGCAGCGACCACTAACAGCTCTTTTTTTTACTATTGTCTCTATAATGTCAAATCTTTTCTCTCTTTATGTAGAATAATCTTGGACTAATAGTTAGGTTAGGCACATTCGACCGCAGGTTCGATAGACACAGATCGCTATTGTTTGTCACCGTCATGTCGAATATTCTATCTATCATCTATATCGAACTGTTGTCGCAACAATACAAAAATATAATGGACACGAAAATAAAGCATTTTTTATGTTGGATCTTTCGGATTTTGGATTCTGCGCGTTCATTATTGTTTTGTTAAAACTAACACCAAGATCTCCAAAATTTGCAGAAAATGCATTCGGACGAAAACAAATGCACATGTCTAAAAAGAATTCCCATTTGCAGTTTGCAAGAAGCCATGTGGAGGACACAGCAAACATGTGGAAGAAGGGGCTCTGGTCAGATGAGACCAAAATTTAACTTTTTGGCCTAAAAGCAAAACATTGTGTGGAAGAAAACTAACACTTCACATCACCCTAAACACACCATCCCCACAGTGAAACATGGTGGTGGCAGCATCATGTTTTGGGGATGCTTTTCATCAGCACAGACAGGGAAGCTGGTCAGAGTTGCTGGGAATATGGATCAAGCCAAATACAAGGCTATCGTAGAAGAAAACCTGTTAGAGTCTGCAAAAGACTTGAGACTGGGGTGGAGGTTCGTCTTCCAGCAGGCCCTAAACATACAGCCAGAGCTACAATAGAATGGTTTAGATCAAAGCATATTTATGTGTTATAATGGCCCGGTCAAAGTCCAGACCTAAATCCAATTGAGAATCTGTAGTAAGACTTGAAAATTTCTGGACGCTCTCCATCCAATCTGAAAGAGCTTGAGCTATTTTGCAAAGAAGAATGGGCAAGCATGTCCCTCTCTAGATGTGCAAAGCTGGTAGAGATATCCCCAAAAAGACTTGTGGCTGTAATTGCAGCGAAAGGTGGTTCTACCAAGTACTGACTGGTGGGTTGAATACAAATGCACGCCACACATTTTTGGTTGTAACGTGACAAAAAGTGGAAAATTTCAAGGGGTATGAATACTTTTTCAAGGCACGGTATATAGCACTGTACATCTCTGTATGTAGCACTGTACAGAAGTAACTATCTCTCCCTAATATTGTTCTGAATGTTAAATACCTCATCCTGACCCAACTATAACATACACTGACAAAAGCCTAATGGGACAACTGACTTTCATAGGCAGGGTGCTGGTGCGTTTCCAGGCCCCCATTATTTGTTATGCTATGCATTCTGACCACAATTCACAGTTCATGGAATTCATTATGGTAATTGGGTTTCAATAAACAGACACATTCAATAGTTCTCTGTTTTCCTGAACTGTGGACATGTAAAGTTCAGGTCAAACTCTACCTCAAACCAAACTTGAATCACATCCCCAACCCTGAATAGGCATGTCAATTAGAAAACCACCAATATAAAACACAAAAACCTTGGGGTTGCAAAGGTTAAACATAAAATGTCAAACAAGCTCAAACAACCTCATTGCCCATGAAATTCATTGAGGGTAACCTTATCATCAGACAATATCAAGGAATTTGGGTTTATGTGCAACTAGTATTACCATGTGTTGATGGGGTACTGGAAGGGCTATTTTTGTAACGTGATGTTGAGCAATGTACCATGTTATTTTTATTTTTTTATATATAAAATGTTGAAATCTTATCAAATTCTTGGTTAAAACTTTATGCAGCACCTTTACAATGTCCTAGGGTTTTTGTGTTTTTCTGTCTAAACATAAGGGATTATGGTATGCTCCTTTCTTCCACAGATAAACTAATGCCAGTGCATTCTTTCTCCCACTAATCGCCAACACTGGGGTTAGCTTCCTTCCATGGACTATGGCAACCCCTTTGAAACATATTCAATATTCAGTGCAATGCAGTCATGCCCACTTTTTTCTCTGTGTGCACTGCAATACACCTCTGCACCATTGTGCTTCTTTTTGTCAAGTTGGTAGATATAATCGTTTGCCATGTCCAAGATAGAAGGCTATTATAACAACTATCCTAAGGAAAAGTGCAGAGAATGTACAGCTATTTACTGTAGTACTAGAAACTAAATTCCAAGCATCAACATTTAGAATCTAGCATTAGCTAGTGCATGTGCAATACAATACAATACAGCTCACTAAAGCTTTTTATTTTTTTATCCTTTAATGCAATTTTATTTGTATATGGTATGTACTGTACATTTAAAATGATAACAGTGGTTAAATAGACCCAGATACATTAGAGAACAATGCCACATTTTAATGTTAAGCATGCTGTAGCTTAGTTGAAATCCATTCAGATGCCGGAATGTACATTTCAACATAACTTTTTTATGCTGTAGTCTTTGAATGTACATTGTGGGCACCTAGTAAATTCCAAGTGAATGCAATTTGCTTGTCTGATAGATGTGTTGGCATATGCTCATATTATAAATTAGGCCTACAGTGTGAATATATTTCGAAAAATATTTAGTGGAATCTCAGTTCCTAAATTTAAGATTGCTGTTTCTCAGTCTACTCAGGCACCCACTACAGCTGCACTACTCACTCATTAAAAAGGGCATTTGTCAGTCCCCAAATTTATTTGAAATACAATTAAACATAATAGGATATAAATCAGCGCTTCGCATTTACTATGAATGGGCACATAGCTGTAATTAACATTAGATCAAGTTACTGGTGGGTACAGATAAAATATACCATGCTTCTAACACTTGGGGCTAGAAAACAGAGGTTAGATAGTGTCTTCCCTGATGAAACAGTATTTCAGGATTTAATTAAATCTTTCCATTTGGTTAAGTCAGTGTTAGTTTATCTAGAAAGATAATGAGAAAGTCATTTTTAGCTGTGTGTTCTATGTCTGATTAGTGCAATTCAGTATATGATAATGATACTTACAAATGCTGTTCATTTGTAACAATAATTGTGCTTGATAAAAATGTAGAAGCATTCATTTGTTATTTTTAAAAGCGGTTAAGCACATTACACTTTCTTATATAAATTCGACATACAAGAGACCCTTTTTTGTTAGAAATCATGCTAACAAACCTTTTTTTTTTTTTTTTATGGGCACCAATTACTAAAGGTTATCAATTAAGCAATTTAAGTTTCAAAGTCCCAACTAGGATACTTATTTATTACAAGTATTTACAGTATATAGCACTGAAAATTTTTACAACACTTTACATATTGTTCATTAACATCAGACCCTGCCCAAAGAGATTACAGTCTACTAGGGATGAGCCGAACACCCCCAGGTTCGGTTTGCAGCAGAACATGCAAAAGGCAAAAAATTTGTGCGAACACGCAAGTACCGTTAAAGTCTATGGGACACGACATGAAAAACCAAAAGTGATCATTTTAAAGGCTTATATGCAAGTTATTGCAATAAAAAGTGTATGGGAACCCGGGTACTGCCCCAGGGGACATGTGTTAATGCAAAAAAAAGTTTTAAAAATGTCCGTTTTACAAAACTATCCACAGATCTTTGCTACAGTCAAGGGTTTGCTGAACCAATGGGCCCCGTACCATATTTCATTTCTAGGCCGTATTCAAGCGGTCAAGATGTCTATCCTCCCAAAGCTGTTGTTCTATTTTAGGGCCCTCCCTCTGTATGTGACCTAGGGATGAGCCGAACACCCCCGGGTTCGGTTCGCACCAGAACCTTCGAACCGACCGAAAGTTTGCGCGAATTTTCGAACCCTATACGTTATAATGGACGCGAACGTTCGAAATCAAAAGTGCTAATTACAACGGCCAATATGCATGTTAATGTCATAAAACAGGTTTGGGGACCCGGGTCCTGCCCCAGGGGACATATATCAATGCAAAAAGAACTTTTAAAAACTAACGTTTTTTCGGGAGCAGTCATTTTAATGATGCATAAAGTGAAAAAAAAAAAGTGAAATTTTCCTTTAAATATGGTACCTGGGGGGTGTCTAAAGTATGCCTGTGAAGTGGCATGTGTTTCCCGTGTTTAGAACTGTCCTTGCACAAAATGACATTTGTAAAGGAAAAAAAGTAGCCATTTAAAACCACTTGCGGCTTTAATGTCATGTCTTGTCCTGGCCGCCATATGGCTGAAAATCCTTGAGAAAAATGGCATGGCTACCCCATCACCCCCCCCCCCCCCCAGCCCCTTTGGGTCTTGTATGGATATTAAGGGGGACCCCGCACCCAAAATAAAACCCTATACCTACAACCCTATATACTCTGAACAGCAGTATATAGGTGGTGCAAACAAGACACGGACTGTAGGTTTGTTCTTAAGTAGAATCTGAACAGGTACATTATGAAGTGTAGCTCCATCCCAAAAAAATCTATTTTTAAGCTTTTTGGAGAACATAGGGAGGGGTTATCACCCCTGTAACATTTGCTGTCTTTGCACATGTGTTCAGAACATGTCACCTCACTTTCCGTCCCAATGACAAATGTTTTTGGAAAAGTGGGGTTTTAATTGAAACAAGGATTGGTGATAAAGTATCAGTAGAGAGGAGATACCTTTTTCCCAAATTAAATCTAACAGGATAGAATTTCCCTTCCTAGGGGTAGATTTCCTCTCACTTCCTGTTTTCTCTTTCCATTTGCAAGTAGGAGTCGTTTGTAAGTTGGATGTTTGAAAGTAGGGGCCTGGCGTATATACTCTGCAGAAATTTGCCCTATTAGATGTTGGTGTAGCCACAAGACTGGTGGGCACAGGAATGGGCCCTGCTGTGAGTTAATAGATCAAGATTTGTACTTGCATGCACCTGTTGAACCGGGCAGAAAAATTGGCGGTGGTGGTGGTGGTGGTGGACGGTGTTGCCACAAGACTGTAAGCTCTCACAATTACTCTTGGTGGGCGCAGGAATGGGCCCTGCTGTGAGTTATTAGATCAAGATTTGTAATTGCATGCACCTGTTGAACAGGGCAGAAAAATTGGGCCTTTGGCGGTGGTGGTGGTGGTGGTGGGTGTTGCCACAAGACTGTAAGCTCTCACAGTTACACTTGGTGGGCGCAGGAATGGGCCCTGCTGTGAGTTATTAGATCAAGATTTGTAATTGCATGCACCTGTTGAACAGGGCAGAAAAATTGGGCCTTTGGTGGTGGTGGTGGACGGTGTTGCCACAAGACTGTAAGCTCTCACAGTTACTCTTGGTGGGCGCAGGAATGGGCCCTGCTGTGAGTTATTAGATCAAGATTTGTAATTGCATGCACCTGTTGAACAGGGCAGAAAAATTGGGCCTTTGGCGGTGGTGGTGGTGGTGGTGGGTGGACGGTGTTGCCACAAGACTGTAAGCTCTCACAGTTACTCTTGGTGGGCGCAGGAATGGGCCCTGCTGTGAGTTATTAGATCAAGATTTGTAATTGCAAGCACCTGATGAACAGGGCAGAAAAATTGGGCCTTTGGCGGTGGTGGTGGACGGTGTTGCCACAAGACTGTAGGCCCTCATAGTTACTCTTGGTGGGCGCAGGAATGGGCCCTGCTGTGAACTATTAGATCAAGATTTGTAATTACCCGCCCCTGTTAAACAGGGGCTGAAAAATTGTGCCTTAGGCACTGGTGCTGGTGCCACAACACTGCAACCCCTCACAGATACTGTACTTGGAGCACAGCAGTCACACGTGTTGCGAAGCATTTTTTTAAAAAATTGTAAGTACACGCCCCTGTTAAACAGGGGCTGAAAAATTGTGCCTTAGGCACTGGTGCTGGTGCCACAACACTGCAACCCCTCACAGATACTGTACTTGGAGCACAGCAGTCACACGTGTTGCGAAGCATTTTTTTTAAAAATTGTAAGTACACGCCCCTGTTAAACAGGGGCTGAAAAATTGTGCCTTAGGCACTGGTGCTGGTGCCACAACACTGCAACCCCTCACAGATACTGTACTTGGAGCACAGCAGTCACACGTGTTGCGAAGCATTTTTTTTAAAAAATTGTAAGTACACGCCCCTGTTAAACAGGGGCTGAAAAATTGTGCCTTAGGCACTGGTGCTGGTGCCACAACACTGCAACCCCTCACAGATACTGTACTTGGAGCACAGCAGTCACACCTGTTGCGAAGCATTTTTTTAAAAAATTCTAAGTACACGCCCCTGTTAAACAGGGGCTGAAAAATTGTGCCTTAGGCACTGGTGCTGGTGCCACAACACTGCAACCCCTCACAGATACTGTACTTGGAGCACAGCAGTCACACGTGTTGCGAAGCATTTTTTTAAAAAATTGTAAGTACACGCCCCTGTTAAACAGGGGCTGAAAAATTGTGCCTTAGGCACTGGTGTGGTGGCATGGATCATTGAGGAGGAGGAAGAGGATAGTCAGTGAACATAAGAGGACAGTCACTCAGCATCAGCATAGGCAGTCTTGAAGGGATGTGACATTATAAATTATTCCGTTATATCCGCTTCAGGTGCCTGGTAGCTGGTGGTGATCCAAGACTGATTCATTTTGATGAAGGTCAGTCGATCAACCGAGGCGGTGGACAGGCGCACCCTATGATCGGTGACAAATCCTCCAGCAGCACTGAATGTGCGTTCGGAAAGAACGCTGGAGGCAGGACAGGCCAGTAGCTCAATTGCATACTGTGCAAGCTCTGGCCAGTGATCCATCCTCAGGACCCAGTAAGCCAGAGGATTTTCGGTGGGAAAGGTGTCCAAGTCTGACCTTGCCCCAAGGTATTCCTGCACCATGTATATCAGACGCTGGCGATGGTTGCTGGAACCGATCATACCTTGGGGCTGCGGACTAAAAAATTGTCTGAACGCATCGGTCAGACGTCCACCTTCCCCACCGCTCCTTCTGCTACTGACCGAAGCCTCAGCAACTCGTCGCCCAGGACCAGGAGTTTGTAACCTCCCAGTTTCTGGGAACGCGTTGCACAGACCTTTCTGCAAGGCCTCCCTGAGATGTCTCATCCTCTGCTCCCTCTGCGACGGCAAGATAAGGTCCGCAACCTTACCCTTGTACCGTGGATCAAGGAGAGTGGCCAGCCAGTAATGGTCCCTCTCCTTGATCCGAAGAACACGAGGATCCTTCCGCAGGCTTTGCAGGATCAGGGAGGCCATGCAGCGTAGGTTAGCTGAGGCATTCGGTCCGGAGTCTTCTGGGTCACTGAGGATGACATGATCGCCAGCCACCTCCTCCCAGCCACGTACAAGTCCACTGGTTTGTTGGGACTGTACATCATCCCTAAAAGACTGCTGCTGCTGATGCTGAGTGCCAGGCTCCACCTCCATGCTCACACAATCCTCCTCCTCCTCCTCCTCCTCCTCATCCTCCTGTGTGATGGGTGGGACAGAAGGAACACTGTCCGGATAAAGGGGGCCTTGAGAGGCAAGGAAGTCCTCCTCTTCCTGCCTCTGTTCTGCCTCAAGTGCCCTGTCCATTATCCCACGCAGCGTATGCTCCAACAGGTGGACAAGAGGTACAGTGTCACTGATGCATGCACTGTCACTGCTCACCATCCTCGTGGCCTCCTCAAATGGTGAGAGGACAGTGCATGCATCCCTGATCATGCTCCACTGACGTGGGGAAAAAAAACAAGCTCCCCTGACCCTGTCCTGGTGCCGTAGTCGCAAAGGTACTCATTGATGGCCCTCTGCTGCGTGTGCAGTCGCTGCAGCATGGCCAACGTTGAGTTCCACCTGGTGGGCATGTCACATATTAGGCGGTTCTTGGGCAGGTTCAGCTCCTTTTGCAGCTCAGTCAGCCGAGCACTGGCATTATAAGATCGGCGGAAATGCACACAGACTTTCCTGGCCTGCCTCAGGACATCCTGTAAGCCTGCCCAAGAACCGCTGCACCACCAGGTTGAGGACGTGAGCCATACAGGGCACATGGGTGAGCTGCCCCTGTCGCAGGGCGGAGAGGAGGTTGGTGCCATTGTCAGAAACGACCATTCCTGGCTTAAGCTGACGTGGCGTCAACCACCTCTCGGCCTGCCCCTGCAGAGCTGCCAGAACCTCTGGCCCAGTGTGGCTCCTGTCCCCCAAACACACCAGCGCAAGCACGGCATGGCATCTTTTTGCCTGCGTACTTGCGTAGCCCCTTGTACGCCTACGGAGCACCGCTGGTTCCGAGGACAGAGCACTGGAGGAAGAAGAAGAGGAGGGGGTGGAGGAGAGAGGTGTGTCACAACCAGTAGCAGTAGTAGCGTTTTGGAGGCGTGGTGGCGGAACAACCTCCAACACTACTGCACCTTGTCCTGCATCCCTCCCAGCTGCCAATAGAGTGACCCAATGGGCCGTGAAAGAAAGGTAACGTCCCTGTCCATGCCTGCTTGACCATGAGTCAGCGGTAATATGCACCTTACCGCTGACCGCCCTGTCCAGCGAGGCATGGACATTGCCTTCCACATGCCGGTAGAGAGACGGAATCGCCTTCCGTGAGAAAAAGTGGCGTTTGGGAACCTGTCACTGAGGAACCGCACATTGAACAAACTCACGGAAGGGGGCCGAGTCTACCAACTGAAAAGGCAGCAGTTGAAGTGCTAGCAATTTAGCCAAGCTAGCATTCAACCGCTGGGCATGTGGATGGCTGGGAGTGTACTTCTTTCGATGGTCCAGCAGCTGGGGCAGGGAAATTTGCCTGCTACAATCGGACGTTGGTGTACTGCAAGTACTTGGTTGTGACACACCTAATTCTACACCTTCAGTCCTCTCACAGCAGCTTTCAGAGAGGACTGAAGGTGTACTGGGGATGGAGATCCCAGCTGATGAGGAGCAAGGAGAGGTCCGCTTAGTTCTTTGGTGTGGGTCTTTTATGTGTGCCTGCCAACGAGCTGCATGGCAGGTCGACATATGTCTGCTCATGCTTGTGGTGCCCAAGCGGCTGATGTTTTGGCCACGCGAGATACGCTTGAGACAAATATTGCAAATAGCAGTGGTGCGATCTGATGCACTCGTCTCAAAAAAGGCCCACACCAAAGAACTTTTCTGATAACGTGCAGAGGCAGCGCCCTGCACAGGCGGAGCTCTGCGGTGTTGTACAGTTGCTGTGCTGGCCTCTACCTGGCCTCCAGGGGGCATCCTGCCTCGTTGGACATGTGACGCCGCATCCTCCTCCTCCTCGTCCTCCTCCTCATCCTCTCTCCCTTCAGGCACCCACGTGGAGTCAGTGACCTCATCATCCCCTCCCCCTTCACCACTAGAGCAAACCTGGCAGTAAGCTGCAGCTGGTGGAACAGTACTGCCAGATTCCTCAAGCTGGGTATCATCATCCGAGCCTTCGAATCGTTGGGCATCCTCCTGGAGCATGTACCCAACACTGTGCTCAAAGAGTTCGGGGGACTCCTCAGGAGGACATGGTGGGTCTAGGGAAGGGGTGGCTGATGATGCCATTGAGTACGCGTTGGCAGCTGCTCTGCCAGTACCCTGAGCCTGGGTGAGAGAGGATGAGGAGGATGAGGAGGGCTTGGTCATCCATTCTACCAAGCCTTCAGCATGATGCGGCTCCACATGTCCAGCTGCCGAAAACAAAGACGCGCGTGTCCCATGGCCACGTGCTGATGACGATGCACGACCACGTCCACGGCCACGGCCACGTCCACTAGAAACAGAGCCTGCCTGCCCTGTGTTCTTGGCTCTGCACGCTCTGCCTCCCCTTGGCGGTCTTCCAGCCATTGTAGTCGGTAGTCCTGTGGGTGCTGCTGAGAAGAATATATAGGAGCTCTGTGTGATGCCACTAACACACTAGAAGTCCTATGGGTGCTTCTGCAAAGAAAATATAGGAGCTCTGTGTGATGCCACTAACACACTAGAAGTCCTGTGGGTGCTGCTGAGAAGAAAATATAGGAGCTCTGTGTGATGCCACTAACACACTAGAAGTCCTATGGGTGCTTCTGCAAAGAAAATAGAGGATCTCTGTGTGATGGGACTAACACACTTCAAGTCCTATAGGTGCTTCTGGGAACAAAATATAGGATCTCTGTGTGATGGGACTAACACACTTCAAGTCCTATAGGTGCTTCTGGGAAGAAAATATAGGATCTGTGTGATGGGACTAACACACTTCAAGTCCTATAGGTGCTTCTGGGAACAAAATATAGGATCTCTGTGTGATGGGACTAACACACTTCAAGTCCTATAGGTGCTTCTGGGAACAAAATATAGGATCTCTGTGTGATGGGACTAACACACTTCAAGTCCTATAGGTGCTTCTGGGAACAAAATATAGGATCTCTGTGTGATGGGACTAACACACTTCAAGTCCTATGGGTGCTTCTGGGAACAAAATATAGGATCTCTGTGTGATGGGACTAACACACTTCAAGTCCTATAGGTGCTTCTGGGAACAAAATATAGGATCTCTGTGTGATGGGACTAACACACTTCAAGTCCTATAGGTGCTTCTGGGAACAAAATATAGGATCTCTGTGTGATGGGACTAACACACTTCAAGTCCTATAGGTGCTTCTGGGAACAAAATATAGGATCTCTGTGTGATGGGACTAACACACTTCAAGTCCTATAGGTGCTTCTGGGAACAAAAATATAGGATCTCTGTGTGATGGGACTAACACACTTCAAGTCCTATAGGTGCTTCTGGGAACAAAATATAGGATCTCTGTGTGATGGGACTAACACACTACAAGTCCTATAGGTGCTTCTGGGAAGAAAATATAGGTCTGTGTGATGGGACTAACACACTTCAAGTCCTATAGGTGCTTCTGGGAACAAAATATAGGATCTCTGTGTGATGGGACTAACACACTACAAGTCCTATGGTGCTTCTGGGAAGAAAATATAGCTCTGTGTGATGGGACTAACACACTTCAAGTCCTAGAGGTGCTTCTGGGAACAAAATATAGGATCTCTGTGTGATGGGACTAACACACTTCAAGTCCTATAGGTGCTTCTGGGAAGAAAAATATAGGTCTGTGTGATGGGACTAACACACTTCAAGTCCTATAGGTGCTTCTGGGAACAAAATATAGGATTACTGTGTGATGGGACTAACACACTTCAAGTCCTATAGGTGCTTCTGGGAACAAAATATAGGATCTCTGTGTGATGGGACTAACACACTTCAAGTCCTATAGGTGCTTCTGGGAACAAAATATAGGATCTCTGTGTGATGGGACTAACACACTTCAAGTCCTATAGGTGCTTCTGGGAACAAAATATAGGATCTCTGTGTGATGGGACTAACACACTTCAAGTCCTATAGGTGCTTCTGGGAAGAAAATATAGGTCTCTGTGTGATGGGACTAACACACTTCAAGTCCTATAGGTGCTTCTGGGAACAAAATATAGGATCTCTGTGTGATGGGACTAACACACTTCAAGTCCTATAGGTGCTTCTGGGAACAAAATATAGGTCTGTGTGATGGGACTAACACACTTCAAGTCCTATAGGTGCTTCTGGGAACAAAATATAGGATCTCTGTGTGATGGGACTAACACACTTCAAGTCCTATAGGTGCTTCTGGGAACAAAATATAGGATCTCTGTGTGATGGGACTAACACACTTCAAGTCCTATAGGTGCTTCTGGGAAGAAAATATAGGTCTGTGTGATGGGACTAACACACTTCAAGTCCTATAGGTGCTTCTGGGAACAAAATATAGGATCTCTGTGTGATGGGACTAACACACTTCAAGTCCTATAGGTGCTTCTGGGAACAAAATATAGGATCTCTGTGTGATGGGACTAACACACTTCAAGTCCTATAGGTGCTTCTGGGAACAAAATATAGGATCTCTGTGTGATGGGACTAACACACTTCAAGTCCTATAGGTGCTTCTGGGAAGAAAATATAGGTCTGTGTGATGGGACTAACACACTACAAGTCCTATAGGTGCTTCTGGGAACAAAATATAGGATCTCTGTGTGATGGGACTAACACACTACAAGTCCTATAGGTGCTTCTGGGAAGAAAATATAGGTCTGTGTGATGGGACTAACACACTTCAAGTCCTATAGGTGCTTCTGGGAACAAAATATAGGATCTCTGTGTGATGGGACTAACACACTACAAGTCCTATGGGTGCTTCTGGGAAGAAAATATAGGTCTGTGTGATGGGACTAACACACTTCAAGTCCTATAGGTGCTTCTGGGAACAAAATATAGGATCTCTGTGTGATGGGACTAACACACTTCAAGTCCTATAGGTGCTTCTGGGAAGAAAATATAGGTCTGTGTGATGGGACTAACACACTTCAAGTCCTATAGGTGCTTCTGGGAACAAAATATAGGATCTCTGTGTGATGGGACTAACACACTACAAGTCTATGGGTGCTTCTGGGAAGAAAATATAGGTCTGTGTGATGGGACTAACACACTTCAAGTCCTATAGGTGCTTCTGGGAACAAAATATAGGATCACTGTGTGATGGGACTAACACACTTCAAGTCCTATAGGTGCTTCTGGGAACAAAATATAGGATCTCTGTGTGATGGGACTAACACACTTCAAGTCCTATAGGTGCTTCTGGGAACAAAATATAGGATCTCTGTGTGATGGGACTAACACACTTCAAGTCCTATAGGTGCTTCTGGGAAGAAAATATAGGTCTGTGTGATGGGACTAACACACTTCAAGTCCTATAGGTGCTTCTGGGAACAAAATATAGGATCTCTGTGTGATGGGACTAACACACTTCAAGTCCTATAGGTGCTTCTGGGAAGAAAATATAGGTCTGTGTGATGGGACTAACACACTTCAAGTCCTATAGGTGCTTCTGGGAACAAAATATAGGATCTCTGTGTGATGGGACTAACACACTTCAAGTCCTATAGGTGCTTCTGGGAAGAAAATATAGGTCTGTGTGATGGGACTAACACACTTCAAGTCCTATAGGTGCTTCTGGGAACAAAATATAGGATCTCTGTGTGATGGGACTAACACACTTCAAGTCCTATAGGTGCTTCTGGGAAGAAAATATAGGTCTGTGTGATGGGACTAACACACTTCAAGTCCTATAGGTGCTTCTGGGAACAAAATATAGGATCTCTGTGTGATGGGACTAACACACTACAAGTCCTATGGGTGCTTCTGGGAAGAAAATATAGGTCTGTGTGATGGGACTAACACACTTCAAGTCCTATAGGTGCTTCTGGGAACAAAATATAGGATCTCTGTGTGATGGGACTAACACACTACAAGTCCTATTGGTGCTTCTGGGAAGAAAATATAGGTCTGTGTGATGGGACTAACACACTTCAAGTCCTATAGGTGCTTCTGGGAACAAAATATAGGATCTCTGTGTGATGGGACTAACACACTACAAGTCCTATAGGTGCTTCTGGGAAGAAAATATAGCTCTGTGTGATGGGACTAACACACTTCAAGTCCTATAGGTGCTTCTGTGAACAAAATATAGGAGCTCTGTTTGCTGCCAGTGCCTGCCTGCCACGAACACACTACAAGTCCTATAGGTGCTTCTGGGAACAAAATATAGGAGCTCTGTTTGCTGCCAGTGCCTGCCTGCCACGAACACACTACAAGTCCTATAGGTGCTTCTGGGAACAAAATATAGGAGCTCTGTTTGCTGCCAGTGCCTGCCTGCCACGAACACACTACAAGTCCTATAGGTGCTTCTGGGAACAAAATATAGGAGCTCTGTTTGCTGCCAGTGCCTGCCACGAACACACTACAAGCCCCTCTTTCTAAATGAATCTTTCTAAATGAATCTTTCTAACTGAATCTTTCTAAATGAATCTTTCTAAATAAATCTTTCTAAATCTATCTAGCAGAGTGACACAGAATGAGCCTGCTCTCTCTAACGCCGGAACGCATGTGACCGGCGCCGACGGCGTGGCGGCCTTTTATAAGAGGGGGCGTGTACTAAAGCCCCTGAGCTGTAATTGGCTACAGGCGTCCTGCCTGTAGCCAATTATGGCTCTCCGAGTTTCCGGCGCTGTGATTGGCCAAGCATGCGGGGTCACAGTGCATGCTTGGCCAATCATCAGCCAGCAATGCACTGCGCCGGCCGCGCCGGCCGCAATGCATTGCGGGGCCGCTCGCATCACACGAATGTGATGCGAACGGCCCAAATAGTTCTGGGCTCGCCGATCGAGCGAACGCCCGGTGCTCGATGCGAACATGGGTTCGCATCGAGCACCGGGCCCATCCTTAACCACTTCCCGACCGCCCCATGTATATATACGTCGGCAGAATGGCACGTACAGGCAGAATCACGTACCTGTACGTGACATTCTTCCACTTCCCGGCGGTTGGGGGGTCCGATCGGACCCCCCTCCGCGGACCCCCCTCCGCCGGCGGGGACGGTCGGGATGGCTTCAGAAGCGATGCGGGACGAGGTAACGGCCAGTCGTTTCTGGCCACCCCCTCCCGATCGCTCTGGCCAATAGGATTCGTCCGCTTCCTTCCCCTTCCTGTGTAATTGTAAACACAGGCAAGGGGAAGTGATGTCACGCTCCTCGTGTCGGTCTTTCTGACCGGGACGCCGAGCGGAGAAGACATCAAGTAAGTGCACAAACACTACACTGACACCAGGTACACATAGGCACACATTTCACCCCCCTGTCACCCCCTGATCACCCCCCAGATCACCCCCTGCCCCCCCTGTCACAGTGTCACTGATTGCAGTGATCATTTATTTTACTGATCACTGCATTTAGTGTCAGTGTGACTGCAATAACTGTCAGGGCAGTTAGTTTTAGGCCCCTTTAGGTCCAAGGTAGCCCCCTACCCCCCCCCCCAATAAAGGTTTAACCCCTTGATTGCCCCCTAGGTAACCCTTTCACCCCCTTTTGCCAGTGTCACTAAGCGATCGTTTTTTTTGATCGCTCTATTAGTGTCACTGGTGCCGCTAGGTAGCCAGTTTTTTTTTTTAGGTAACCGCCAGGTTTATATAGGATTATAAATAGGTTTATAGGTCAGGTACCCCCATATTACAACCTAAATAAAGGTTTTAACCCCTTGATTGCCCCTAGAGTTAACTCTTTCACCAGTGATCACAGTATAAGTGTCACTGGTGACGCTGGTTAGCCAGTTAGTTATTTAGTTATTTAGGTTCCCGTCAGGTTTTTATATAGTGTCAGGTACCCCCATATATTACCTAATAAAGGTTTTAACCCCCTGATTGCCCCTAGTTAACCCTTTCACCAGTGATCACCGTATAACTGTTACGGGTGACGCTGGTTAGTTAGCTTGTTTTTTTATACTGTCAGGGCACCCGCCATTTATTACCCAACTATCGGTTTAACCCCCTGATCGCCCGGCGGGTGATATCAATTAGGTGTTAGGGTCAAATAAGGTCTGCGTCGCCCCAGGTTAGTGCCAGTACCGCAAACACCCACGCGCAAAGCATACACCTCCCTTAGTGGTATAGTATCTGAACAGATCAATATCTGATCTGATCAGATCTATACTAGCGTCCCAGCAGTTTAGGGTTCCAAAAAACGCATTGTTAGCGGGATCAGCCCAGATACCTGCTAGCACCTGCGTTTTCCCCCTCCGCCCAGCCCAGCCCAGCCCACCCAAGTGCAGTATCGATCGATCACTGTCACTTCCAAAACACTAAGCACACATAACTGCAGCGTTCGCAGAGTCAGGCCTGATCCCTGCGATCGCTAACAGTTTTTTTGGTAGCGTTTTGATTCATTCGCCAGCAGCCTAGGAGCTTTTTTTCCTGTGAATCTCACTAGTGTACTACTAAATTTAGAGCCCAAAATGGCAAATCGCAAGTACACTAGTGAACAGGCCTACTTGTTTCTGAGTATGTCAGATAGTGAAGAGGAGGTCACTCATCTGTCAGAATCAGGCTCAGAATACGATCCAGTAGACGACAGCGGCTCCATGACAGATAGCTCTGGCGACGAAGGTGTGGTCCCTGCTAAGGTCAGGCGTACCCGATCCCGATCTTCTGATGTTGTTGAGGTGCAGGAACCGCAGGTCTCTCGTATGGAGCAGAGAAGTACTAGCGCCGCTATTCCTTCTGGTGAACTGGCAAGCACCAGCGGCCTAGTACACCCTGGACGTAGTCAAACCAGCACTGCAGTAACACTTGGTGACGTGGCGAGTCCCATAAGTGCAGTTCAAGCTGGCGAGGTGGCAAGCACAAGTAGTGTCCCGCTGCCACCAAGAAGAAGACAAAGGCAGGCCCGTCGATCACATAGTGTCCTTCCTGCAGAATTCGCCAATCCTGATTGGGTGCCCACCACTTCTGCAGAACCCGTACTTCCCCCATTCACTGGCCAACCCGGTATTCAGGTGGAAACAGCTGATTTTAAGCCATCCGATTTTTATTCGCTGTTTTTCACGGAAGATCTCTATAGATCTATTGTGGACCAAAGTAATATATACGCTGGTCAACACATCGCCGCTAATCCCCAAGTGCCTTCCCTTGCCAGAGATTGGAAACCAATTACGGTTTCCGAATTTAAGACCTTTCTGGGCCTTTCCCTCAACATGGGCATACACAAATTCCCGACGCTGAGGTCTTATTGGTCCACCTCACCGCACCACCATATGCCCGTGTTCTCTGCCTCCATGTCCAGGGCACGATACGAACAGATCTTGCGGTTCATGCACTTCAGTGACAATGAACTTTGTCGTCCTCGTGGACGTTCGGCCCCTCATAAACCACTTCAACCAATGTTTTGCAGCCTTGTTTACGCCCAATCAAGTTGTCTGCGTTGACGAGTCCCTGATTAAGTTTTCTGGCCGCTTGTCTTTCAAACAGTTCCTTCCCAGCAAGCGTGCCAGATACGGGGTCAAGCTCTACAAGCTCTGTGACAGGGCAACAGGCTATACGTGGAGCTTTTCGGTTTATGAGGGAAAAGATAGTCACGTAGAGCCGGAGAACTGTCCAGATTACATAGGGAGCGCTGGCAAGATAGTGTGGAACTTGGTGTCACCCTTATTCGGAAAGGGGTACCACTTGTACGTGGACAATTATTACACGAGCGTGCCACTGTTTAGTCACTTGTTTGATCATCAGATTGGAGCATGTGGCACCGTGCGACCTAATCGCCGGGGCTTTCCCCAGCGGCTTGTAGATTCCCGTCTTAGGCTGGGGGAGAGAGCCTGCTTGAAGTGTAATAACTTGCTCGCTGTGAAGTGGAGGGATAATAGGAATGTTTTCGTTCTTACCTCCCTTCATGCAGACACGACAGTCCAAATTCGTACGGCGGCTGGTGTTGTGACGAAACCCCTCTGTATCCACGAATACAACCTTAATATGGGGGGGGTGGACCTCAACGACCAGTTGTTGGCGCCGTACCTAGTTGTCCGTAAGGCTAGACGCTGGTACAAAAAAAGTGTCTATTTATTTATTCCAATTGGCTTTGCTGAATGCTCATGTGCTATACGGAGCTTCAGGCGGGACGTTACCCTTCCTTGAATTCCAGGGAGCGGTTGTCATGGAACTCCTGTATCCAGGCGATTCCACACCTCACCATCCCCTACCAAATGCAGTAAGCCGGCTGCATGAGAGGCATTATCCTCATGTCCTCCAGAGTACCCCTACCCAACGAGCCCCCCAAAGAAGATGTCGTGTCTGTAGCAAGCGCGGATTTAGGCGTGACACCCGTTATTATTGTCCACGCTGTCCTGACAATCCTGGTCTCTGCGTTGGTGAATGCTTTGAACGCTACCACGAACTAGTGAGGTATTAGCGTAGGGTACAGCATTTCACAGGCTAGGATACACTTTCACAGGGTCTCAAGAATGCCATCGCATTTTGAGACCCGACCGTTGCAGTTCAAATTATAGTTACAGGGTCTCAAGAATGCCATCGCATTTTGAGACCCGACCGTTACAGTTAAAATTATAGTTATAGTTTAAAAAAAAAGTGTAAAAAATAAAAAAAAAATAAAAAAGTACAAAAAAAAAAAAAACCCCAAAAAAAAAAAAAATATAAAATAAAAAACCAAAAATAGTTGTCGTTTTATTGTTCTCTCTCTATTGTTGCTCTTTTTTACTCTATTCTATTCTGCAATGTTTTATTATGTTTTATCATGCTTGCTTTTCAGGTATGTTTTATTGTTAACCATTTTTTTGTTTTCAGGTGCGCCATTCAGTTGCAGCGCGGATTTATTTATCTTGACAGCAACAGCGTTTGCTCCCACGATACATAAAGCCGCGACTCCAACACTGTAGGAGGTGATTTCACCACCACAGTTAAAAAAAAGAGCATATATGCCGAAGCATGGGGGCAGCAGAGGGCGGAGGAGCGATTTTGCTCCTAATGCCACGTACATACGGTCGAAAAAAGTCCGACCATGTGTACGTGGCATAACTTTTTTGCGGGAGGATGCCCCCATGCTTCGGCATATATATATTTTAGGCACCGGTTGCGTTAACAAAATGTTTTATTTTTTACTATGTTTTTTTTTTGGTATTTGCTTTGCAGGTATGGTATGGTAAGGTCTTACTGTTATACTCTAATGTTACTTTGTTTTAATGTTAACCATTATTTGCTTAGCAGGTACGCCATTCAGTTGCAGCGTGGATTTATTTATCTTGACAGCAACAGCGTTTGCTCCCACGATACATAAAGCCGCGACTCCAACGCTGTAGGAGGTGATTTCACCACCACAGTTAAAAAAAAGAGCATATATGCCGAAGCATGGGGGCAGCAGAGGGCGGAGGAGCGATTTTGCTCCTAATGCCACGTACATACGGTCGAAAAAAGTCCGACCATGTGTACGTGGCATAACTTTTTTGCGGGAGGATGCCCCCATGCTTCGGCATATATATATTTTAGGCACCGGTTGCGTTAACAAAATGTTTTATTTTTTACTATGTTTTTTTTTTGGTATTTGCTTTGCAGGTATGGTATGGTAAGGTCTTACTGTTATACTGTAATGTTACTTTGTTTTAATGTTAACCATTATTTGCTTAGCAGGTACGCCATTCAGTTGCAGCGTGGATTTATTTATCTTGACAGCAACAGCGTTTGCTCCCACGATACATAAAGCCGCGACTCCAACGCTGTAGGAGGTGATTTCACCACCACAGTTAAAAAAAAGAGCATATATGCCGAAGCATGGGGGCAGCAGAGGGCGGAGGAGCGATTTTGCTCCTAATGCCACGTACATACGGTCGAAAAAAGTCCGACCATGTGTACGTGGCATAACTTTTTTTGCGGGAGGATGCCCCCATGCTTCGGCATATATATATTTTAGGCACCGGTTGCGTTAACAAAATGTTTTATTTTTTACTATGTTTTTTTTTTTGGTATTTGCTTTGCAGGTATGGTATGGTAAGGTCTTACTGTTATACTCTAATGTTACTTTGTTTTAATGTTAACCATTATTTGCTTAGCAGGTACGCCATTCAGTTGCAGCGTGGATTTATTTATCTTGACAGCAACAGCGTTTGCTCCCACGATACATAAAGCCGCGACTCCAACGCTGTAGGAGGTGATTTCACCACCACAGTTAAAAAAAAGAGCATATATGCCGAAGCATGGGGGCAGCAGAGGGCGGAGGAGCGATTTTGCTCCTAATGCCACGTACATACGGTCGAAAAAAAAGTCCGACCATGTGTACGTGGCATAACTTTTTTGCGGGAGGATGCCCCCATGCTTCGGCATATATATATTTTAGGCACCGGTTGCGTTAACAAAATGTTTTATTTTTTACTATGTTTTTTTTTTGGTATTTGCTTTGCAGGTATGGTATGGTAAGGTCTTACTGTTATACTGTAATGTTACTTTGTTTTAATGTTAACCATTATTTGCTTAGCAGGTACGCCATTCAGTTGCAGCGTGGATTTATTTATCTTGACAGCAACAGCGTTTGCTCCCACGATACATAAAGCCGCGACTCCAATGCTGTAGGAGGTGATTTCACCACCACAGTTAAAAAAAAAGAGCATATATGCCGAAGCATGGGGGCAGCAGAGGGCGGAGGAGCGATTTTGCTCCTAATGCCACGTACATACGGTCGAAAAAAGTTCGACCATGTATACGTGGCATAACTTTTTTTGCGGGAGGATGCCCCCATGCTTCGGCATATATAAATGGTGCATGTATGCCCATCATTAGAAGTGGGTGGATGAAGGGAGGTATTCTAATGGTGGGCATACCCACCGCGCCATTGGGAAATTGGGAAAGCATTTTATCACACCGATCTTGGTGTGGTCAGATGCTTTGAGGGCACAGGAAAGATCTAGGGTCTAATAGACCCCAATTTTTTCAAAAAAAGAGTACCTGTCACTGCCTATTGCTATCATAGGGGATATTTACATTCCCTGCGATAACAATAAAAATGACAACTAAGAAAAAAAAATGGAAGGAACAGTTTAAAAATAAAATAAAAAAGCTAAATAAAAAGAAAAACTAAAAAAAAAAAAAAAAAAAAGCACCCCTGCCCCCCCTTCTTTTGCGCAAAGGCGAACACAAGCGTTGGTCTGGCGTCATATGTAAACAGCAATTGCACCATGCATGTGAGGTATCACCGCGAAGGTCAGATCGAGGGCAGTAATTTTAGCAGTAGACCTCCTCCGTGAATCTAATGTGGTAACCTGTAAAGGCTTTTAAAGGCTTTTAAAAATGTATGTAGTTTGTCGCCACTGCGTGTTTGTGCGCAATTTTAAAGCATGTCGTGTTTGGTATCCATGTACTCGGCCTAAGATCATATTTTTTATTTCATCAAAAATTTGAGCAATATAGTGTGTTTTAGTGCATTAAAATAAAAAAAAAAGTGTATTTTTTCCACAAAAAATGCGTTTGAAAAATCGCTGCGCAAATACTGTGTGGAAAAAAAAAATGCAACACCCACCATTTTAATCTGTAGGGCCTTTGCTTTAACAATATATATAGTGTTTGGGGGTTCAACGTAATTTTCTTGCAAAAAAAAAAATATGTTTTCATGTAAACAAAAAGTGTCAGAAAGGGCTTTATCTTCAAGTGGTTAGAAGAGTGGGTGACGTGTGACATAGGCTTTTAAATGTTGTGCATAAAATGCCAGGACAGTTCAAACCCCCCCCAAATGACCCCATTTTGGAAAGTAGACACCCCAAGCTATTTGCTGAGAGCAATGTTGAGCCCATTAAATATTTTTTTTTTTGGTCCCAAGAGATTGAATAATGAAAAAAAAAAAAATAATATTTTTTTTTACAAAAACTTGTCACTAAATGATATATTGCTCAAACATGCCATGGGCATATGTGGAGATACACCCCAAAATACATTCTGTTGCTTCTCCTGAGTACGGGGATACCACATGTGTGGGACTTTTTGGGAGCCTAGCCGCGTACGGGACCCCAAAATCCAAGCACCGCTTTCAGGCTTTCTAAGGGTGTAATTTTTTTATTTCACTCCTCACTGCCAATCACAGTTTCGGAGGCCATGGAATGCCCAGATGGCACAAACCACCCCCAAATGACCCCATTTTGGAAATTAGACACCCCAAGCTATTTGCTGAGAGGTATGGTGAGTATTTTGCAGATCTCGCTTTTTGTCACAATGTTTTGAAAATTGAAAAAAGAAAAAAAAAATTTTTTTTTTTCTTTACTTTCTTTCTTCATTTTCAAAAACACATGAGAGCTGTAAAATACTCACCATGCCTCTCAACAAATAGCTTGGGGTGTCTACTTTCCAAAATGGGGTCATTTGGGGGGGTTTTGTGCTATTTTGGCATTTTATGGCCTTCGAAACTGTGATAGGTAGTGAGGAGTGAAATCAAAAATTTGCACCCTTAGAAATCCTGAAGGCGGTGCTTGGGTTTCGGGGCCCCGTACGCGGCTAGGCTCCCAAAAAGTCCCACACATGTGGTATCCCCATACTCAGGAGAAGCAGCAAAATGTATTTTGGGGTGCAATTCCACATATAACCATGGCATGTGTGAGCAATATATCATTTAGTGACAACTTTTTGAATAAATTTTTTTTATTTTTTTTTTTTGTCTTTATTCAATCACTTGGGACTAAAAAAAAAAATATATTCAACGGGCTCAACATGCCTCTCAGCAAATAGCTTGGGGTGTCTACTTTCCAAAATGGGGTCATTTGGGGGGGTTTTGTGCCATCTTGGCATTTTATGGCCTTCAAAACTGTGATAGGTAGTGATAGGTAGTGAGGAGTGAAATCAAAAATTTATGCCCTTAGAAATCCTGAAGGCGGTGCTTGGTTTTCGGGGTCCCGTATGCGGATAGGCTCCCAAAAAGTCCCACACATGTGGTATCCCCGTACTCAGGAGAAGCAGCAGAATGTATTTTGGGGTGTAATTCCACATATGCCCATGGCATGTGTGGGCAATATATCATTTAGTGACAACTTTGGGCAAAAAAAAAAGTTTGTAATATTCCCGCAACTTGTGGCAAAATATAAAATATTCCATGTACTCAACATGCCTCTCAGCAAATAGCTTGGGGTGTCTACTTTCCAAAATGGGGTCATTTGGGGGGGTTTTGTGCTATTTTGGCATTTTATGGCCTTCAAAACTGTGATAGGTAGTGAGGAGTGAAATCAAAAATTTGCACCCTTAGAAACCCTGAAGGCGTTGATTGGGTTTCGGGGCCCCGTGCGCGGCTAGGCTCCCAAAAAGTCCCACACATGTGGTATCCCCATACTCGGGAGAAGCAGCAAAATGTATTTTGGGGTGCATCTCCACATATAACCATGGCATGTGTGAGCAATATATCATTTAGTGACAACTTTATGAAAAAAATTTTTTTTTTTTTTTTTTTTTATTTATTCAATCCCTTGGGACTAAAAAAAAAAATATTCAATGGGCTCAACATGCCTCTCAGCAAATAGCTTGGGGTGTCTACTTTCCAAAATGGGGTCATTTGGGGGGGTTTTGTACTTCCCTGCCATTTTAGCACCTCAAGAAATGAGATAGGTAGTCATAAATTAAAAGCCGTGTAAATTCCAGAAAATGTACTCTAGTTTGTAGACGCTATAACTTTTGCGCAAACCAATAAATATACGCTTATTGGCATTTTTTTTACTAAAGACATGTGGCTGAATACATTTTGGCCCAAATGTTTGACTAAAATTGAGTTTATTAGATTTTTTTTATAACAAAAAGTAGAAAATCTCTTTTTTTTTCAAAATTTTCGCTCCTTTTCCGTTTATATCGCAAAAAATAAAAATCACAGAGGCAATCAAATACCATCAAAAGAAAGCTCTATTTGTGGGAAGAAAAGGACGCAAATTTCGTTTGGTTACAAAATTGCATGACCGCGCAATTACCAGTTAAAGTAGTGCAGTGCGAAATTGAAAAAAGACCTCTGGTCCTTAGCTGACAATTGGTCCGGGGCTAAAGTGGTTAAATATTGTGACTGGGGGGGGGGTCTCCTTAGTCTGCCTGTAAAGTAGTGCATCTTTCCCATGTTCATAACAGTACCACAGTGAAATTACATCTCTAAAGGAAAAATTTAATTTAAAACTGCTTGCGGCTGTAATGTTTTGTTGGATCCCGGCAATATAGATCATTTTTTATTTTTTTTAAATGGCAGTGTTTTTTTTATTTTGGCGCAGGGTTCCCCTTAATATCCATACCAGACCTGAAGGGCCTTGTAATAGACTGGGGGGGACCCCCACGCCATTTATAAATAAAAAATTGTATCTATATTGCTGGGATCCGACAATACATTACAGCCGTGAGCAGTTTTAAATGAAAATGTTTCATTTAGAAATGTAATTTGGCTGCTCTCATGCATTACACTATGTACGGCCGCTATGTAAGCAGTCTTACATAGTGTGGGACATGGACTTAGCCCCTTGAGCCATGATTGGCCAAAGCTTGCTGTGATTGGCCAAAGCATGCAGGTCAGGTGCATGCTTTGGCCAATCAGCAGCCATAAATGCACTGCGATCTCACAGTGCATTATGTGGCGTTCCGCGGGCGCTCAAATTTCCAGCAAAGACCCCATAATGTTCGGAATTAGGCGAACAGGCAAACACCTGACTTACATTCGACTCCAACCGCGGGCTCAGCCCTACAGTCGACTAGAGCCAATTTAGACAAGAGTCAATTAACCTAGCAACATGTTTTTGTTATGTGGGAAAAACCCTGCAAGCACAGAGAAAACATGCAAACTCACTTTCAGGCCCTATTCTCACTTAGTATAACAGGGTTTTTTTGGCTCGTTTAGGTAGGTAGCATTACATGTGGCAAAGTAGCTCATGGGACATTTTGACATGTTGCATTTTGCACATTTTTTTACTGTGTGTTTTTCTGCATTTGTTGCTCCTTTTTTCACATGGCAAAATGTGTGTTTGCTTCCGTGTTTGGTGTGCCGTTAAAAATGAATAACACACATAATTTTAGCTGTATAAAGGTGGACATACACTATACAATCTCTGTACAATTTGCTTTAGATTTACCAAAACTGTATAATAGGAGGACACACCATCTATCCAACTATCCATCTATCACTTTGTATCCAATCAGGCAGACAATTGCACTGTAGCTGATGATAGATCTAAAGGAGATTGTACAAACAGATTGTTTAGTGTATGGTGAGCTTTACAGAACCCAGGATATACTTCTCCTGTTTTCAATAAACATCTGATCACTCAGCTCCTGCACACTCTGCCAAATGAACAATCTATGGCTGTGTATTTAGTGAGAACGATATTCACTGATTGCATCAGAAAACCCTCACCTGATGGTGGGTGGTAGTGATGTGCTGGAGTAAGAAGGTAGTTAATTCAGGGTGTGTGCTAATGAGGTCAGCTGGTAAACTCCTTCATGTGTCAAGTCCGAAGGTCTGTCCAGGAAGTAATGAACGCTTTTTTTATACAGCCAGCTGGACACTAAGGTAAGGAGTGTGTAAAATAAATAGAAAGATTTTTTATTTCTGCAAAAGAAGTACTCTAAAAGTATATTGGTACATATTGGAGCTAACATTTAGAAAAAAAAGTGAACTTATTGCTTTACCACTTGACACTTAAAACTCCTTCCTAACCAGACCAATTTTCAGCGTTCAGTGCTCTCACATTTTGAGTGAAAATTACTCAGTCATGCAACACTGTACCCATATGAAATTTTTGTCCTTTTTTTATACAAATAGAGCTTTCTTTTGGTGGTATTTAATCACCGCTGGGTTTTTTATTTTTTGCACTATAAATCAAAAAAGACTGAAAATTTGGTAAAAAAAAAATCTTTGTCTCTGTTAAAATTTATTGCAGAGTATTGGCGAGTATTGGCAGAGTATTGGCGAGTTTGGAATATACCTCTCTTTCTGCAAATTTGAGGAATCATTTGGAGAAAGAAAAGAAGGATCAAAAAACTAAAAAACAAAAGAAATATAACAGAGATGTTACAGATTATAAGACCAGTCTCATTTTCAATTGGAAGAAGAAGATTAATTTGTCTGTGCCTTCTGATGCATCAGGGATGGAGGTTACTCACCCAGAAGCTTCTAACCCTGATAGGAGACTTACGTATGAGCCTAACCCTAAGGAAAGCTCTATGAGACCTCGTAATAATTTACAGCCTCCTAGAGGGGGACCTTTGAGGATTCTAGACCCTCGTGGTAAATCCCAACCACAGAATGTGTATTATCCTTCCACCAATAGAGGCAGAGACCCTAAGAATAGAGGAAGAGGTTCACACCAAGTCCACTTCATAGATTCTCAATATTATGAGTGTCCTAGAGGGCCACCAAGTAGTTGGCATGGCCAACGTGGAGATTACCATCAAGAAAACTATGAGAGTAATTATAGGACTCCCATTCGTACTCACAATCGTTTTTTTCAGTTGCAAGAGAGCAGAATGGGAGATACCTATCAGAATTCTTATGGATACCATGATAGGGAAGAGGATGTGTGTACTCGGTCTCCATATAGTTACAACCAGAGTTATCCTGGACATCCTTATCATCTGGGTTTTCCAGAGTCAATGCAGGAATACCCAGGAAACCGAGAAGGAAAAGAGGTACCGAGGTGGGAGGAGGGTCCAAAGCAAAAAGAATAAAGACTCTGATAGGCTCTGGCATTCTAAATTTGAGTTCTGTTAGTCTAACAGATGAGGAGAAACTTGTACTTGACAAGGGCCTGAAATATGTCCCACCCAGAACACTGAACAAGTTCTCAACGTTTATAGACATACAGAAATTCATTTGAAAACTTAGCACCCAGAGATTCTTTTTAGCTACACCCCCCAACTCCACTACGGTAATAAATGATGGCCATACATACATGGGGTTGTCGAACCCCTCCTTGTTTAACCCTCCCGGGGTTATGGCACCATCTTTGAGTGTTTTTCGCAGCCTTGTATTACAGGACTTAGAAAAACTACCTAATAAAAAGATACATACCAACCCTAATATTGGAAAAGGACTGAAACAACTTTGTGAACGTAAGAATTTAATTATTCGCCCGGCCGACAAAGGCGGTGCCATTGTCGTGCTTAATAAAGAAGATTATATTAAAGAAATGGATAAAATTCTTAGAGACTCAAATACATATACTTTGATCCAAACAGATCCCACTTCACGTTTTAAGAGGGCTCTGGTTGAATTGGTAAAGGAAGGTTTTGCTCTGGGTATTCTGGACAAAACGGAGAGAAGTTTCCTTGTATCGCTTGCACCACGTATCCCTGCTATATACTTCCTTACAAAGGTGCACAAGGACCCTATCGATCCCCCTGTATGGCCTATAATCAGTGGGATTGACTCTGCCACAGCAAGGATATTAAAGAATGTGGATTTCCATCTCCAACCCCTAGTCCGACTGGTACCCTCTTATCTGAAAGACACCGGCGGCACTATTAAATTATCAGAGTCAGTTGATTACCAGAATGGCATGATCTTGGTGACGCTGACGTCGCAGCTCTATATACGTACATTCCGCGCGATTTAGGATTCGATGCATTTGAATATTATTTATCCCAGAGTATCACTTTATCTCTCATTCAGTGCAACTTTATTATGGAGCTCCTTAGGTTTGCTGCACGACACAACTATTTCTGGTTTCACATTAGGTTCTACGTGCAGACTAGGGGTGTGGCAATGGGGGCTAAATTTGCCCCCAGTCTGGCCAATTTATTCATGGCCAGGTGGGAGGAGAATGTCGTCTATGCCCTCAAGAGACCAGAGTTGGGCCAGATACATAGATGACATCCTCCTCCTTTGGAAAGGAATCCTTAGATGACTTCATGTCTTTATTAAATTTGAATGATAAGGGTATACGCCTGAGCCATGAGGCTATTCTTACCTCACTTTTTGGAACTTGAAACCAAAGTGGTTGACTGATTGGAATTTACCACCTATTTTAAGCCCACGGAGCGGAATGGGTACATTCCGGTCGATAGCTGTCACCATCCTCAGTGGCTCAAATCGGTGCCACGGAGTCAGGTCCTCCGGTTATGGAGGAACTGTACCAAAGTGGAGGATTTTACAACACAGTCAGCTATTTTGAGGGACAGATTTGTGGAGAAGGGCTACTTACCCAGTGATCTGGATAGTGAGATTGATCGGATCTCGTGGATTGATCAGAACTCACTGTTACAGGTACACCCCAAAAAGGTGATGGATAACAAATTTAGATGGTCCTTTTTCACCACCTACGACCACTCAATCGAGACAAATTAAAGAAATTCTTAATAAACACTGGGGGGTTCTCCAAAACGATAGACATTTTGGCCCTGTATTACCTGAAAAGGCGGGAGTGATATTTAGGGGGGCCTGGTCCATCCAAGGTCAAATTGCACCAAATCTGATAGATCCACCCAAAAAAGTTTATTTTTTCTCACAATGCAAGGGATATTTTCCTTGTCGTAAGTGCAACGTATGTTTGCACAACATCAGCGGCAGACGCAATAGTGACACGTTCCAGTCATCTATCACCTTGCGTATCTATTCTATGGAGCGCTTTACAACATGTGCTACTCAATATATAGTGTACCTTTTGACTTGCCCCTGCAGAAAGCAATACATAGGGCGCACGATCAGGACCTTCTCCATTCGGGTAAATCAACACATTATTAATATCAAAAATGGAAAGACTAACCATAGTGTTCCCAGTCATTATTTACAATACCACAATCGTGGCCCTATGGGGACACCATTTTTAGTTATAGATGAGTTCCTCCCCCATTGGATAGGGGAATCCCATTTACACGGGGTTTCCCGCCTCAAAACTTATTGGATTTATGAGCTCCGGACCTACTCGCCGTTCAGCATGAACGTCGAGTGGGACATAAATTCATTCATCAATTCAGCCTAGACCTTTATTTCAAGTAGGCTTACATTCCCTGTTTGTGGTTGTTTCAGTCATTTTTTCTAATTTTAAGATCTAGTTTTCAATTATTTTTTGGTTCATGGTAATACCTGATTATACCTTTGGGTGTCAGTCTTGATCATATTCATTGGTATAATCACCGATATTGTTTAATGTAGTACATTATGCCTTTTTAAGATATCTATATATTTTGTTTTATTTATTTAGCCTTTTGCTAATATTTTAGGCATGGGGTGACTTCATTGATGCTGGCATTATATTAGATACTCCAGCGGGGGTGAGGTCACTTCCGCTATTTGATTTGTTGTTTCATGTCTGACTCATCACATATTGTTAGCGTTATTCACGCTGCCAATCTCTGATGTCAGTACGTGGGCCTGCGTCCCTTCTCTCCGCACGGTTTAGTGTGGGCACTTTGAAGTCATGACGTGTGTCGACGTAGGAGATGTGACAACATTTTGGTCATAGTTACATAGTTACATAGTTACATAGTTAGTCAGGTTGAAAAAAGACACAAGTCCATCCAGTTCAACCATAAAAAAATAAATAAATAATATCATACAATCCCATATACCCAATTTTATACCCACAGTTGATCCAGAGGAAGGCAAAAAACCCCAGCAGAGCACGATCCAATTTGCTACAGCAGGGGAAAAAATTCCTTCCTGATCCCCCGAGAGGCAATCGGATTTTCCCCGCATCAACTTTACCTATAAATGTTAGAACCCACTTATATTATGTACATTTAGGAAATAATCCAGGCCTTTCTTAAAGCAAATTCCTGAGCTGGCCAGAACCACCTCTGCAGGGAGTCTATTCCACATTTTCACAGCTCTTACTGTGAAGAAACCATTCCGTATTTGGAAATGAAATCTCTTTTCCTCTAGACGTAAAGAGTGCCCCCTTGTCCTCTGTGTTGACTGTAAAATGAATAACTCAACACCAATTCACTATATGGACCACTTATATATTTGTACATGTTGATCATATCCCCCATTAATCTCCTGTTCTCAAGAGTGAATAAATTCAGTTCCTCTAATCTTTCCTCATAGCTGAGCTCCTCCATGCCTCTTATCAGTTTGGTTGCCATTCTCTGCACTTTCTCCAGTTCCCCAATATTCTTTTTGAGAACTGGTGCCCAAAACTGAATTGCATATTCCAGATGAGGCTTTTCTAATGATTTGAACAGGGACAAAATTATATCTCTCTGTCAGGAAAGCCCCTCCAGCGGGCGTCCCAACATCCCCAGGAATAGAAGAATCCCCCGGCTCAGAATGGGCTCTCTGCGCCCACACATGCGCAATAGCGCGACTGCCAGTGCGCACGGACGCGCGGGAGCGCGCACGAGCGCGCGCGGGAACACGCACGTGCACACGCGGCCGTCTTGATGCTGTTTGGCGCCAAGAGCGCTATTTAAACTTGACCCAGACCCTGTTGCCTTGCTGCTTGTTCAACAGCGTTTCCTGTATGTGCTCTGTAAACCTGCAAAACCTGACTTATCTGATCCGTGCTGAAACTCTGACTCTTCTGACCTCTGCATGCCCTGATCCCGGTTCTGGACTTTGACTATTCTTTGGATGCTCCCTCTGTGCCTGATCTGCCCGTCTGTGTTTGACCCTGCTTGCCTGAGACCCGCTTGTACCTGTTTGCTTCCTGCTGCTGGACTACAGGACACCTCCTTGTGTCTGTTGCACATTACCTGTTTGCTTCCTGCTGCTGGACTACAGGACACCTCCTTGTGTCTGCTGCACATTACCTGTTTGCTTCCTGCTGCTGGACTACAGGACACCTCCTTGTGTCTGCTGCACATTACCTGTTTGCTTCCTGCTGCTGGACTACAGGACACCTCCTTGTGTCTGCTGCACATTACCTGTTTACTTCCTGCTGCTGGACTACAGGACACCTCCTTGTTCCCGTCTGCACAGACCTTCAGCCCTCTACCCAGCTTACCAGCCAGGCACTTGTGCTCCCCTGTGCTCCCGAGCCCCTGTCTTCCCTACCAGGGGTTCCCGAACCAGGGGTTTACGAGGGGCCGCTCCCTGCACTACGGGCTCTGCCTTAAGGTACGTGACACTCTCTCTCTGAAGTCCATACCTCTCTTAATACAAGAAAGGACTTTGCTCGCTTTGGAAACCGCAGCTTGGCATTGCATGACATTATTGAGCTTATGATCTACCAAGACCCCCAGATCCTTCTCCACTATGGATCTCCCCAGTTGTACTCCCCTTAGTATGTATGACGCATTCATATTCTTAGCCCCCAAGTGCATAACTTTACATTTATCAACATTAAACCTCATCTGCCACATAGTCACCCAATTAAACAGAGCATTGAGGTTGGCTTGTAAATTGGAGACATCCTGTAAGGACGTTACTCCACTGCATAGCTTCGTGTCATCTGCAAAGACAGAAATTTTACTTTTGATCCCAGACCCAATATCATTTATAAAGATATTAAACAGCAATGGTCCCAACACTGAACCTTGGGGTACACCACTGATAACCTTAGACCAGTCAGATTAAGAATCATTAACCACTACTCTCTGAATTCTGTCTTTTTAGACAGTTTTCTATCCATTTACAAACTGATAATTCCAAGCATGTAGACTTTACCTTACACATTAGGCATGTGTGGGGAACTGTATAGAAAGCTTTTGCAAAATCCAAGTATACCACGTCCACCGCTACCACTCTGTCCAAGGTTTTACTTACCTCTTCATAAAAATAAATCAGGTTTGTCTGACAACTTCTGTCTTTCATGAATCCATGCTGTCTGTTGCTTAAAATATTTTTTTTCCTGCAAGAACTTGTCTACATGGTCTTTTATTAATCTCTCCAGTATCTTCCCAACTATAGAAATTAAACTAACAGGTCTATAGTTACTTGGTAAAGACTTTGTTACCTTTTTAAATATAGGCACCACATTGGCCCTGCGCCAATCCATTGGTACTATTCCCGTCATTAATGAGTCCCTAAAAAATAGGTACAATGGCTTTGAAATTACAGAGATCAATTATTTTAGGATCCGTGGGTGGATGCCATCAGGTCCAGGTGCTTTAGCCACATTTATTTTGTCTAAATATTTCAGGACCATATCGCTTTTGAGCCATTGTGGATTTGGGGCTGTGTCATGTTATGGACATGAGCTCCCCCATACTCCTTTGTATACACAGAGCTGAAGAAATTATTTAATAAATTAGCCTTCTCTTTCCCCCCAGTCACCCATATTTTGTAAAGGGCCTACATGCTCAGACTTGACCTTTTTACTATTCATTTATTTGAAGAATTTTTTGGGGTTTGTTCTACTATGTTTTGCAATCTGTCTTTCATTTTGAATTTTTGCATTCTTGATTCCCTTTTTATATATTCTGTTATATTCTTTGTAACATTTAAATTACACTAGTGTTCCTTCATTTTTATATTTTTTAAAAGCTCTTTTCTTATAGTTTATGGCTTTTTTATCTTTGGCCGTGAGCCACATAGGTTTTATTTTTAGCCTTTTAACCACTTTCAGACCGGACCATTTTGCTGGCCAAAGACCAGACCACTCCCCAGACCACCACGTGGCTCCCAAACAAAATTGACGTCCTTTTTTTGGCCACAAATAGAGCTTTCTTTTGGTGGTATTTGATCACCCCTGTGGTTTTCATTTTTTGTGCTATAAGCAAAAAAAGAGCGACAATTTTGAAAAAAACACATTATTTTTTACTTTTTGCTATAATAACTATCCCCCAAAAATGTATAAACATTTTTTTTCCTCAGTTTAGGCCGATACGTATTCTTCTACATATTTTTGGTAAAAAAAAATCGCAATAAGCGATTATTGATTGGTTTGCGCAAAAGTTATAGCATTTACAAAATAGGGGATAGTTTTATGGCATTTTTAAAAAAATATATATATTTTTTACTAGTAATAGCGGCGATCTGTGATTTTAATTGTGACTGCAACATTATGGCGGACACATTGGACATTTTTGACACATTTTTGGGACCATTGTCATTTACACAATCAGTGCTATACAAATGCACTGATTCCTGTGTAAATGACACTGGCAGTGAAGGGGTTAACCAGGAGGTGGCAGTGTAGGGGTTAAGTGTGTCCTAGGGGCATGTTGCTAACTGTGGGGACATGGCTGTGTTTTACACATCACTGATCTCTGCTCCAATCACATTGAGCAGGAATCAGTGACACTGTTGCTAGGCAGAATGGGGAGATGCTTGTTTATTGCTGGTATCCCCGCGGCGATCGAGTCCGCAGGACCCGCAAACTGACTCATGGATGTCCCGACCGATGGCACAGCAGAAAATGTAAAGGGATGTACCTGTACGTTCATATGCCTGTCTGCGCCATTCTGCCGACGTACATCGTTGTGCGCCGGTCGGGAACTGGTTAAACTTATTGTCCATGGGAATATCCTTTGCAGTGAGTTCACAAACAGTCTTTTTAAAGAATTCCCATTTCTGTTCTGTGCCCGTTGATGCCAATATTCTCTCCCAATCTAAGTCCTGGAGAGCAGCCCTCATCCTTTGCCCTCATCCTTAGCCTCAAAATTTGCTCTCTTGAAATTAAGTGTTTTTATCTTTCCCATATGTGATTTTTGCTTACAGCTAACATCAAATGTAATCATGTTATGGTCACTGCTACCCATGTCTTCTTTTATCTGAACATTAGTAATACGCTCTGCATGGTTTGAGATTACCAGGTCCAACAGAGCATAATTCCTAGTTGGAACCTCAATAAACTGGACCATAAAATTGTCCTGTAATAGGTTTATACATTTTTGCCCTTTAACTGTCCCAGCAGTGCTATTACTCCAGTCAATTTCTGGGTAGTTAAAATCCCCCATTAATATCACCGTCCCAGCCCTTGCAGCTCTTTCCATCTGTGCAAGGAGCTGAGTCTCCACCTCCTCATTAACATTGGGTGGTCTATAGCAAACTTCAATGATTAACTTTGAACTACGCACATCTGTATGCAGTTCCACCCATAATGCTTCAGACTCGTCACACTCTCCATCCACCAGGTCCTCTTTCACACTCGATTTGAGATCACTTCTCACATACAGACAGACCCCTCCACCTTTCCTTTTTACTCTGTCTTTCCAAAAGAGTGCATAGCCAGGAATATTAATAGCCCAGTCATGTGAGGAATGAAGCCATGTTTCAGCAATACCGATTACATCATAGCTCTTCTGAAGCACCAGAGCTTCCAACTCACCTATTATGCTTGGCAGACTTCTGGCATTGGTAAATAAACACTTTAATGCATTAATATATTTTGACCGGTCACATACTATCCTCTTGGGTGTTCTGAGATTGCAACTAAGACTTGCTACTATACATACCTTGAGTTTATGTGCTTTGGTTACCCTACCACTAATTCCCCTAATATTACCCTCATGTGATTGGGTTCATCATTGCACACCTATACTGCCGTCCGCTATTCTGATTGGTTTGGGACATGGCGGATGTGTGACGGGAGGATGTGGGCGGTTCTTTCCGTGCTTACACCTAACATCCTCTCCCCTTGTAGGAGATGTGACGTTATTCTGGTCACGTGATCAGATTCGTCACCGCACACCCACCGCACACCCCGTCCCGCATTCTGATTGGTTTGGCGTGCGGTGGACGGGCGACGGGAAGATGTGGGCGGTCCTCTCCATGCTCACATACAACATCCCCTCACCTCGTATTCACCCCACTTCCATGTTTACGTGTGTAGCGCACTACTCCCTTGGGAGCTGCTGGGTAGTTCATACAGTACTGCCCAGGGGGCACGCAAGAGCAACGTTCTGGGAGGACGTCCATGGACGCCCTCCCAGAATAAGCTGACCGCGATGTAGCCGTCTTTCAGCTATGGCCCAGTCGGCAAGTGGTTAACCACTTGCCGACAGCCCCATAGAAGCTACAGGGAAGCTGTGCTGTGAAGAATCACGTATATATACGTAATTCTGCACGTCCAGGTTTTGGGCGTGAGTGCGCGCATCTGTCGGCTCACTCCCACTGGGATTTTACACAGCAGGAGCTGATCAGCGGGTCCTGCGGACCCAATGTCCACTGGCACCCCCTGATCGTTTAGTACACTGACAGAATGCCAGTCTGCCTATGTAAACAAGGCAGCTAGTCATTCTGTCAGTACAGAAGACATGGATCCTGTGTTTCTGTAAAGCAAAAAAAATTTAAAAAATAAAATTAAAATATCCCATAGTTTGTAGATGCTATAACTTTTACGCAAACCAATCAATGTACGCTTATTGGGATTTTTTTTACCAAAAATATGTAGCAGAATACATATTGGCCTAAATTGATGAAGAAATTACATTTTTTACATTGTTTTATTGAATGTGTTTTAGAGCAGAGAGTAAAATATATCTTTTTTTTTTTTCAAATATTGTCGGTCGTTCTTTGTTTCTAGTGCAAAAAATAAAAAACACAGAGGTGATCAATTACCACCAAAAGAAAACTCCATTTGTGGGAAAAAAGGACATACGTTTTATTTTGGGTAGAATGTCGCATGACCACGCAATTGTCAGTTAAAGTAACGCAGTGCTGTATAGCAAAAAATGGCCTGGTCAGGAAAGGAGATAAACCTTCTGGAGGTGAAGTGGTTAAAAAAATGTCCTTTTCCTAATGGTATAATTAACTACTTGCTGACCGCACACTGTAGTTTTACTGCGTGTGAACACGCACACCTGGCTATGCTGTCACTGGCTCCAGCACATGCTGATCACCGGTTCCCGGACAATTTTTTATGGCCAGGACCCACAGATCACCGGAGCGAATGACAATAGAGAGCTCTCTGTAGGTGAACAACACAGAGCTCTCTACTGACTGCAGCGATGTGATAGTTTTTGTTTCCCTGCAAAGGAAATAAAAAAACGAGACATCCCTTAGCAAAAGCACACAGTAAACACTTTTCATTTGCTAGGCACATTGTTAACTCTCGATTGCCCAAGGTGTTAACCCCTTCCCAGCCAGTGTCATTACTTCAGTGCCAGAGTATATTATTAGCACTGATCGCTGTACTAGTGTCACTGGAGATGTTAGTGGCAGCCTGTTCCCACAAAGTGTCAGTTAGTGGCAGATTTCCCGCTGTACTATCACAGTCCCGCTATAAGTCACTGATCACCGCCATTACTAGTATAACATTTTTTGAATAAAAATTCAAGTATGTATCATATAGTTTGTAGACGCTATAACTTTCATGCAAACCACTTAAAGTGGAAGTAAACCCCCCTATCGTTTTCAGCCAAGGAAACTGCCATCTTTGCCTCTGTTTAATCTTCAACTGCCACAGTGCTGCACATGTGATCCGTTATGACACCAGCCATTGGATGGTTTGACTGTTTGGTTGAGAGCACAGCCAATGTGCAGTTAGCATTCACGGCATGCCTTTTTTTTTTAGACTGTTAAATCGATGGGTTTACTTCCGCTTTAATATACACTTATTGTATTATTTTTTACAAAAATATGTAGTAGAATACATTTTGGCCTGAATTTATTAAGATGTTTGATTTTTTTTTATTGGATATGTTTTATAGATGAAAGTAAAAGAAAGGAAAATGCATTATCAAATACTTACCATAATTTTCCTTTCCTGATGGACTCCATGGCAGCCTACGTGTGGGTTAACCCCACCTCCTCTCCAATGCGATAGGACCCCATTCCCATAAAAGAACATTTACCACTCCATACCGTGTTCCATAACTAGCCTACTCATATGACTCATGGGTGGGAACTCCGTCTGCCATGGAGTCTATCAGGAAAGGGAAATTACAGTAAGTATTTGATAATAAATTTTCCTTTTTCCTGACAGACTCCATGGCAGCCTACATGTGGGAAATAACTAGCCAACCACATGGGTGGGTATGCTGAACAAAAAATATTTTTAATTTGATCTATCGGCCGATTTTCAAACCAAAGTTTACAGAAGACAGAGAGGCAGGTTCAATGCAATAATGCGACATGAACGTATTGATAGAGGCCCAAGAGGCCGCCTTGCAGATGGTGTCAGGAGCCACATGTCGGGCCGCCGCCCAAGAAGCTGCCATTCCCCTGGTGGAGTGTGCCGTTACCTCCTCTGGAGGAGCCAAGCCCTTAGCCCTGTATGCTTGTTGTATGGTCCATACAATCCAAGTTGCCAATGCCTGAATGCAGAATAAAAAGATGGTCAGATCGTCTGAAGGGAGCAGTGATTTGAAGATATTCCTTTAAAGCTTCGCCAACATCCAAAGGATGAATATCAGTAGATCCCGGGGCCCTGAATGTGGGCAGGACGATCTCCTGACTTTTGGGTTGGAACCCAGCATGGGAATGAGGACTACCCGGTCCGGAAAGAACGTCAAGAAAGGCTCTTCAAAACCTTAAGATCCAATTTCTGAGACTGTCTTAGCCGAAGTGACAGCTACTAAGAAGTGCTTAGTCCAGTAATTGAATCAAGAACAAAGGGAAGATCCCATTTGGGGAATCTAGGCTTTCTTTGGGGCTTCAGTCTTGATGCCCCTGGAAAAATTGATGGATCAATGGATGAACTGCCCATGATGTACTGGACAAAGCTGACAAAGCTGATACCTGCACTCTGAGGGAACCTATTGATAAAGGAAGATCAAGGCCAGTTTGCAGGAAACTGAGGATGTCTTGGACCCCTGGGTGTTTGAAAGATCTATCCATAGAGGAACAGAATTCCACAAATTTGGTTCATATTCTCCCATAAACCTTATTTGTGCTTGACCTTCTTGAGCTCATGAGGGTGGAAATTACTCTTGAGGCACAACAGATAGATTCTAGCCTCTTTCTCTCAAGA
This sequence comes from Lithobates sylvaticus, assembly GCA_028564925.1. Taxonomy (NCBI): domain Eukaryota; kingdom Metazoa; phylum Chordata; class Amphibia; order Anura; family Ranidae; genus Lithobates; species Lithobates sylvaticus. The sequence goes on along the minus strand of CM053026.1, from coordinate 576,260,232 downwards.
ACCAGACCGTCAGTCACAGAAGTGCCAGGCAAGGGTGCCGGGCTGAGAGAGAAGGTCCAGCCTGAGAGGGAGAGGTATCGGATTCCGAACACTGAGTAGGACCAAGAGGGGAAACCAAGGCCTGTTGGGCCAATAGGGAGCTATCGTTACCACTTCTACTGGTTCCACTTGGAGCCTCTGAAGGAATCTGAGGATCACTGGAAGTGGGGGGAAGGCATATGCCCTCCTGATCCTCCACTTGTCCGTCAGGGCATCTGCTCAGAAGGCCTGGCTGCAACGGCCTTGAGTGTACAATTTCTCCATCTTGAAATTGCAGGGGGAGGCGAATAGATCCACCTCTGGATTGACCCCTAGTGATAGAATCCACTCGAATGTTTGAGCATGAAGGGACCACTCGTTGTTGTCAGACTGAGTGCGTGACAGAAAGTCCACCTGAGAGTTCTGAACCCCTGGGACAAAGACTGCTGAGATGTTCACCAGGTTCTTCTGTGCCTGGAGAAGTTTAGAGCTCCGAGTGCCCCCTTGCCTTTTCACGTAAGAGACCGCCGTGGTGTTGTCCATCCTTAATAATGAAAGAGGATAAACCGCGCTAGGGGGAAGAGGGGAAAGATGGGGCACCTAAAAGGTGAGAATTTGGAGAGGGTGAACCTGGACAACTAATATAGGAAAAAAATATACTTTAAAAAGGAAAAAATAAGAAATAAAAAAATAAAAAATAATAATAATAAAGAAAGAAAGGCTGCTGCTAAAAAGTGGGATACTTCACACTTAGACAGATATATGGTAAAATAAAGCTGCGCCAATATTAAAAATTAATAAATTAATAAACATATAAATTGCAACCCATCAAATTGTTTAGATGAAAAAAACACTGATCTCGTACAGAACAGTCCAGACAAAGATAAATTAGTCCAATAAAACTCAATCTAGGCATCAGGCATAGGACAGGTTAAAATCCACAGATAAATCGTATTTAAATGACACCACGGTGCTCGTGCTACAAGTTATCCACTGTGACATGTATGCAAACGGTGCTTCATCCCGACCACCTGATGAATGGGAGGCTTACCAGAGGGTAGCAATAATAAGGCATTGGATATAAGCTTGAGGTGTATCCAGTAGTCAAGCGCTGGTAGGGTTAACAACAGCTCCAGGAAAAACACTCCAAGTGGGGAGAGGGGGGGGAGGAACCCGTCCTGTAATCCGTTCACAACTGAGATAGCCAGCCAAATCCTAGTACATTCCTGTGGTTGACACAGTCTTCTGGTGGCTCCAACGAAATAATCTCTTGTCTTGTCACTTCATCGCTCCCATCTCTTGGGTCACAGTTACGACGGATGCCAGTGGGACCGGTTGGGGGGCTTTCTTAAGAAACACATGGAGAAGGGGAGAAAAGAAGAGGGACACCTGAGCTGTGTGTGGACACCAGTAACCCAGCACCCCCTGAAGTTACAGAAAGTCAACTCACCAGACACCCTGAAGAAGATGTTGATGCTGATGTGCAGGAAATACTGTGAAGTTCCCGAAACTGTGTCAACCACAGGAATGTACTAGGATTTGGCTGGCTATCTCAGTTGTGAACGGATTACAGGACGGGTTCCCCCCCCCCCCCTCTCCCCACTTGGAGTGTTTTTCCTGGAGCTGTTGTTAACCCTACCAGCGCTTGACTACTGGATACACCTCAAGCTTATATCCAATGCCTTATCATTGCTACCCTCTGGTAAGCCTCCCATTCATCAGGTGGTCGGGATGAAGCACCGTTTGCATACATGTCACAGTGGATAACTTGTAGCACGAGCACCGTGGTGTCATTTAAATACGATTTATCTGTGGATTTTAACCTGTCCTATGCCTGATGCCTAGATTGAGTTTTATTGGACTAATTTATCTTTGTCTGGACTGTTCTGTACGAGATCAGTGTTTTTTTCATCTAAACAATTTGATGGGTTGCAATTTATCCATCCTTAATAATACTGATTTACCCTTCAAAAGATGAGAGAAGTGTTGGAGAGCACACAAAGCTGCTCGGAGTTCTAGGACATTCGAACCCGGAACTGGGAGACATGTGTCCCACTTGCCCTGTGCAAGGTTCGATCCACAAGGAGCCCCCCAACCGGTCCCACTGGCATCCGTCGTAACTGTGACCCAAGAGATGGGAGCGATGAAGTGACAAGACAAGAGATTATTTCGTTGGAGCCACCAGAAGACTCTGTTCCTCATTGTTATGGCTATGCGTATGTTTTGGTTTTTGTCCCCTGACTTCCAATTTCGGAGAAAACCCGAATGGAACGGGCGTAATCTCCACAGAGCCCACTTGACCATAGAAGTTGTTGAGACCATTGTACCTATGATTTTGAGGCACTGAGAGGCTTTCAGATACTCGGTGTGTAAGGCCTGAGAGATCCTTTCTCGTATAACCGGAATTTTTTCCACCGGAAGAGAGATGGTACTCTGCAGAGTGTTGAACTGGGCTCCTAAATATATTAGCCATTGGACTGGCTCTAGATGACTCTTTGCCAAGTTCAGAAGCCACCCAAAACTGGACATAGTGGAAATCACCTGTTCCCGATGTGCCAGCAACTGCTCTTTGCCTTGGGACAGTACCAGAAGGTCGTCTAGGTAATGGTCCAGACGTATACCTTTTAACCTGATAAGAGCCACTATGACCAGGAGCACCTTCGAAAAAACCCGGGGGGATGTCGTCAACCCGAAGGGGAGGCAAATAAACTGCAGATGATCTTGTCCGACATGGAATCTTTGAAATTCCTTTTCTACCGGGACGTGAAAATACGCATCCTTTAAGTCAATCAAAATCATCCAATCTCCTGGCTGTATAGCTTGCTGAATAGTCGAGAGTGTTTCCATCTTGAACCTTCCGTATTCTATGAAATTGTTTAGATAGGTCAGTTCTATGACTGGGCACCAAGCTCCAATTTTCTTTTGCACCAAAAAGAATGGGTAAAGTAAATTCCCTGAAACTGTTCTTCCTCTGGCACTGGAACTACTGCATCTTGAGTTTTCAACAAATCCACATACGACATTAACACTTGCCTCTGCTCTTCCGAGTGAGGGCGTAGGGTAGACACGAATCTGGGGGGAGGAGTACTGGAGAAGGTCCATCTGTGACCTGACGAGACTGTCCTGACAACCCAGTAATCCAAGATCGAGGCCACCCAGACGTGCCCGAAGAGGGATAGATGGGCCCAAACCCGCCTGGGCGGGCGCGACCTCAGAAGGACTTGGCCGGCTCACGTCCACTGGACGACTGATTCTTAGTGGGCCTACGAAAGGATGTCTGCCCTCGGCTCCAATTCCTCCTGAAGTCCCGTCCAGGCTTGTAGGAGCGTGCATCTCTTGAGCGATCTGGGCTGCGTCTTTTATACAGGGGTTTCTTCCTCCCAAACAAACGTCTGTCCTGGGGAAGGAAGCCCAACTTACCGCCCGTAGCTCGCGTTATGGCGTCGTCCAGCTTGTTGCCAAATAGTGAGGACCCCTCAAATTGGATTTTACACCAAGCTTGCTTGGAGACCGGTTCAGCAAGCCAGGGACGTAACCACAAGGCTCGCTTAGCCATAACTGAGGACAGCATAATGCGTGCCAATAGGCGGATCAGGTCAATGGACGATTCCCCCAGGAAGACTGCCGCAAGCTTCAGCTCTGCCGCTGCCGAACTCTTAGCCAGCTCTTCGGAAACACCCCCAAGGAAGGAGTCTACGTTCTTGGTCCAGGCCTCCGTGGCCTTGGACATGGCTGCTAGCGCTAAGGCCGGTTTACAGGCCAAACCGGCAAGCCCATGGATCAGTGGTCTCAAAGTACCGGCCCGCAGGCCATTTGCGGCCCGCGGACTGGTTATAAATGGCCCGCAGCGGCAGGCAGGCAGGGCCGTCTTTACCACTGAAAATCCCCAAACAAGGGGCGCATGCACAGTGCAACAGTCAGTGCCAGTGCTGCAATTGTCTATCGAGGAGCAGGCCGCGGGTGGGCAGGGCCTTGAGCTCCACTGACGCTCTGGCCCCGCCCCTTGCTATGCTCGGAGGAGCGGAGGAGGAGGAGGGAGACCGCAGCACGGAGTGCTGCCTGGTTCCTGCTTGGTGAATAATTGATCGGAGGCTGGAGCTGAGCTTGCTAGGACAAGGTAAGCTCTTCTTTCTCCTCCCCTGGCTCCCGCTCCCTATCCCCATGCCATGCCATGGCCCATGTGCAAAATAGAAGTTTAAAAACACTGACCAGACCTGCAGTCCAGGCTGAGTGAGGCCTCAGAGCACACAGCATAATTCGCAGCACATGGCATACTGATTTAATGTGTTTGTATGATGTATGTGTTTTGTATGATGTCAGCAATACGCATTATTATACCCAGCACTGATGTCAGCAAAACGCATTATTAAACCAGCACTGATGTCAGCAAAACGCATTATTAAACCAGCACTGATGTCAGCAAAACGCATTATTGCAGCCATTGTCGCATCACACATTCACATGTATGCGTTTTGGTGGCCCACATTTGCGCAGGCACAGCAGCCCATTCATTTGAATGGTCTGCCAAGTATGCGTTTCCTGCAAAAAAAGGTGCATGCTTCATGTAATAGGCTGTGCACAACAATGCCCATCAAGCAATGAAATACAGCACTGCCTGTCCTTTCTGCATTTGCACCATGTGACTTATCTGCAGTTCCTGCACCGGCAAACTTGCTGCATTTTTAGATGTTTAGGTCACGCTTTTAAAAACAGTGCGTTTGTGTGTGCAGGAACTGCAGGCAAGTCGCATGGTGCAAAAGAAGAATGGATTTCAAGGCCACTGCATTTTTAAAATGCTGCATGCACCTTTTTTTCTGCAGGAAATGCAGGCATGGCAGCCCATTCAAATTAATGGGCTGCTGTGCCTGCGCAAATGTGGGCCGCCAAAACGTATACATGTGAATGTGTGATGTGACAATGGCTGCAATAATGCATTTTGCTGACATCAGTGCTGGGTTAATAATGCGTTTTGCTGACATCAGTGCTGGGTTTAATAATGCGTTTTGCGGACATCAGTGCTGGGTTCAATAAAGGGGTTTTGCGGACATCAGTGCTGGGTTCAATAATGCGTTTTGCTGACATCAGTGCTGGGTTAATAATGCGTTTTGCTGACATCAGTGCTGGGGGTTAATAGTTCTCAGAAGGGGAACTGTAAGCTCAGCACACAAATATACACACATTGGGGGTTATTTACTAAAGGCAAATCCACTTTGCACTGCAAGTGCACTTGAAAGTGCTGTCACTGTAGATCCGAGGGGGACATGCAAGGAAAAAGTTTTCATGCGGCCCCCATGGGATATGAAAACTTGTCATGTGGCCCTCAGGTAATTTGAGTTTGAGACCCCTGCCATAGATCCTCTTAAGTTTCTGGTCAATTTTCCTCTCAAGACCATCTTTAAAGGACACAGAATCTTCCAATGGGAGAGTCACATCTTTGGCTAGGCGCATCAAAGCTGCGTCCACAAGAGGAGCATTTTCCAAGTGTTTTACGTCTTCCATCTTGGGGATATAACCTAGCAGTTTTATTAGTCATGGAAGACTTTTTATCCACTTTACTCCACTCTTCATCAATAATGTCCTTCAGTTCTATAAGAAGGGGAAAGTTTGGACGCTCTTTTCCCAGCTGTTTGAAGAACTTCTTCTCTTTAGCTGGCGGGGTGGATGAGTCTTCCCACTTAAGGGCCTCCTTAATCGCTTTGATTAGTGGCGAGACCATAGCGAAGTCAAAGCCTCCAATATCCTCTTCACCAATGAAATCATCGTCGGAGGATTCATTAGAAGCCACATAGGGCTGTGGAGTACCCAGATCATCACTGGCCGAATCAACCTGAGAGCCAGTCAAAGTAGTGGATTGGCTCAACGTGTGTGATGTATCCATATCCCTCAGCGACTGCTGCACCACACGGTTTACGAGGGATTCCATACGCTGGCTTTGTGTTTCTTTTTCCCCGACCGCCCGGGCATAACAACGGTCACACAAGGACTTGCCCTCCGGGACTCGAGTCCCACATCCCCAGCAGACTCTCTGGTTAGAGCGGCTATCATGGCGGTGGGAGCGGTGTCTGGAAGAGGAATGGGAGCATCTCCTCTGGTGGTGAGATCCATGCGGAGAATCTCGTCTGGATCTGGATGATGAGTGGTATTGTGGCCTGGCAAGGTCTTTATCCTGTGGATCCAATCTGGAAGGGCTAAAGAAGAAAAATGGGGGGGGGACATGGCATCAAGAAACGCAAATAATGCGACTGTATCTCAACCCCTCACAAGCACATACCTAGTGCGTGAGGGCTGGCCACTTAAAGGCGGTGATTTGTCCATACTTTCTGGACGGAGAACGTCACAATACAGGTTTAGTCTGTAAAGAGAAAAAACAAGGACAAAAAAAAAATATGTGCCCTTAAACAAACAAAAAGCATAATTTTACTTGTCCTTTTACTTCTCTTTTTTTTTTTAAATAATATTCAAAAATGTGTTTCATAAATTCAACAAATAATTATTCCACTCTCAATTAATTTTCTTTTTTTTTTTACAGAGAAAAAATGCGGGGTATAATGCAGCATGCCGAGGCGCCCGTAATGCGGAAGCGCCGTGGCGAGCTGGAACACACAAGCGCTCCAGCCGCCATGAGGGGACAACACAGGACGCCATAGACACCACACAACAAATACAAATATACGACTGCCATGGAGAAAGAATGAATGAAAACGCAGACCTTGCCAGCCATTGATGCATCCCATCCGGTCATCTGTTGGGCATACAGAGGCGACCACCCTTCCACCATAGGGTACCATCCAGCCTCTAAGCTACTCACATCCATCCGGACGCGAACAGCATGCAGGTCCATGGAGGAGGACAAAAAGGGAAGTGGTGAGTGTTCATTTATGGGAATGGGGTCCTATAGCATTGGAGAGGAGGTGGGGTTAACCCACACGTAGGCTGCCATGGAGTCTGTCAGGAAATATTGTTTTTTTTTTTTTTTAAATCTATGTTTTTTTCCATCTATATAAAGAAAAAAATCCAGTGGTGATCAAATGCCACTAAAAGAAAACACCCTATTTCCGGGTACAGTGTTGCATGACCGCGCAATTACCAGTAGCGCAGTACTGAATAGCAAAACATGGCCTGGTCATGAAAGGAATAAAATCTTCTAGAGAGAGTAGTTATTGACCAACCAATGTCATTGTGCATAATAATAAACAAATAAATTGTACAAAACAACACTACTAATACTGTATATACAATAAATAGAAATGAAAACTGAAAAAAATAATAATTAGTCCATAAAGAGTGTGTTTATTTGTATGATGTACTGAGACTAATATAGTCATAATAATAAACAAAAAAAATTGTACAAAACAACACTACTAATACAGTGACATAGAAAAACATCTATCCTTTAAATTGCATGCTTGGTAAATGCCTTAAAGTGATATTAAAGTCTTTGTTTTTTTTAAATAGCAAGCATGTTATATGTACCTGCTCTGTGCAGTGGTTTTGCATAGAGCAGCCCAGATCCTCTACTTCTCGGGTCCCTCGCCAGCACTTATGGCCCCTCCCTCCTTCTGAGTGCCCCCACAGCAAGCAGCTTGCTATGGGGGCACCGAAGCCGAGCCGCTGCTCTGTGTGTCCATTCAGACATGGAGTCACAGTTTGGTCACACCCCCTCTCCTTATTGGCTCACTGACTTTGATTGACAGCAGCGGGAGCCAATGAGGCCCTGCTGCTGTCTCAGTCAACAACATCATTGAATCGAGGTGGGACTCAGGTAAGTATTAGGGGTGCTGAGGAGGGCTGCTGCACACAGAAATTTTTTTTTTTTATCTTAATGCACTATGCATTAAGATAAAAATACCTTCTGACTTTAGAACAACTTTAAAGCTGCATAGTATGAATCTTTTGGGCAGCGCCATTGACACCATATTCTGGAATCACAAATGTTTAATGTGTAATGGGTGTTTTTAAGCTTTTTATTTAGCTTGGCTGAAATACAGCCCAATCTAATTTATTTTGATTTATTTAAACTTTTTAGGTAGTTTTAGTTGTGACACCTAATATTTTATCTAGAGTTAATAGGCCTGAATTGAATAGTGGAAATAGCAGTCATAACAATTTTAAAAGTTATAGGAAAGCTTACTTTTAAAAAAACAAAAAAGCCCTCAACTTTATACAAATTGGCCAGTGCCAAAACAATGTAATAGTATAGTTTGTGAGCTTCTATTTCTACAGTACTATGGTGCATTGTCTTAAAGGTTTGATAAAGTTTCAAAACAGAGAGAACAAACATGCTTCCAAACCATAACCCTACAGTCCCCATACCTCCACCCATCTCGGAATCTCCAATTAATCTAAAGATATTAAAAACATAGTTCAGGTACGTATTTGGTGGAAACTGGCTAGTGTCAGCACAGTATGCAAGCATTTAAAGTGGTTGTAAACCTTTACAGACCACGTTTTGTTACATGTAAGCCTATAATAAGGCTTACCTGTAGCTACCCAGGATATCTCCTAAACCTGCACGGTTTAGGAGATATCCCCTGTATTTGCATGTGCCGACGTCATCGTCACATGTGCACTGACACAAACTGAAGCAATGGCAACGCCACAAACTGGCACATAATTGTGAAGTGGAAGGAAAATGATAAATGGTTTTCAACATTTTTTACAAATAAATATGTGAAAAGTGTGGTGTGCATTTGTATTCAGCCCCCCTGAGTCAATACTTTGTTGAACCACCTTTCGTTGCAATTAAAGCTGCAAGTCTATTTGGGGATGTCTCTACCAGCTTTGCACATCTAGAGAGTGAAATTTTTGCCCATTCTTCTTTGCAAAATAGTTCAAGCTCTGTCAGATTGGAGAGCATCTGTGAACAGCAATTTTCAAGTCTTGCCACATATTTTCAATTGGATTTAGGTATGGACCTTGACTGGGCCATTCTAACACATGAATATTCTTTAATTTAAACCATTCCATTGTAGCTCTGGCTGTATGTTTAGGGTCGTTGTCCTGCTGGAAGATGAACCTTTGCCCCATTCTCAAGTCTTTTGCAGACTCAAACAGGTTTTCTTCTAAGATTGCCCTGTATTTGGCTCCATCCATCTTCCCATCAACTCTGACCAGCTTCCCTGTCCCTACTGAAGAAAAGCACCCCCACAACATGATACTGCCACCACCATGTTTCACGGTGGGGATGGTGTGTTCAGGGTGATGTGCAGTGTTAGTTTTCTTCCACACATACAATTAAAGTACAATTCCCAGCCTGAATCTGATCTCTCCTCTCCCTTTGCAGTTTGTCAGCATTCTCTATGATTTCCCTACCACTGACAGTAAGTCCTGGTTCACATTGGTATGATTTGACATGCGATTTTAAATGTCAAATTGCATGTCAAATCGTCGGCTATTGCTGGAAACTGCACCATCCTATTTGGTGCGATACTGCATTTGCGGCACCGAATCGATTTAAAAAAGTCGTTTCTGTACTACTTTTTGCGATTTCAGGCTGCGATTAACATTTAGATCTGTGCAGGAACCTGCACAGATGTCTCTGAAATCACGGCCAAAATCGGGAGTGACATGCAGGAGTGAAATTGTGCGAGTTCAGCTTCATTCCCGCAGCTCAGTGTGAACCTGGACTCAGGCTGCTCTGTGCATCCCATTTTTAGTGTGGTGGCTGGCTTAATTGAAAGTGTCTTTGTTGTTTCCTCTAAGCCTGATGGCCATAGTTCAAAGGCAATTCAGTGCATTATGATTTTTTTTTTAAATATTGTACTTAATTATATTAGGACATTTTTTATCCATACCCCACAGAAACAGTATAAAATCAGAAGAAATGTAAATGTGCATCTCTAAGAAATAATCCAGAGCCTAAATGAGGAGCAATTGCTGCTATAGATATGGAGCCTCACTGATATACTTTATACAAATTTGATGATCATTTAAACCTCGACTGTTGTGTTATAATTTAAATCTGGAGCAGAATATAGGCTTTTAGCAAAGTAGAAAAGGAATAATGTAACAAAACCCTAGAGAAACTAAATGAATAACTACTGACAATCTGAATTTAAACTGTAATGCTCAAAGCCTGCACTCAGAACCAAAAGGTGAAATAATTATTGTAACCTACAGGCACGTTGGTTTTCATGTTTTATCTTGAAAGCCAGCTTGAAAATAAATATGCTTCAACGTTCCAATGAAAGAATTTCAGCATTTGAATTAAAGGGAGCTGCTTACTAGAGAAATATAGGGGCTGCTATCTTTGACCTCTGGAAATGCTACTTGCCTGACTCTCTCTAGCTTCAATACCTTGACTATCCAATACTGCTGACCATTGAGGATGCAGCAATCATGCTTACTTGCTCTGGGTCAGTGACTCAGAATCAATGAAGGACACTTTATCAGCATGATAGCCAAGAAAATAGAATTTTCAGACTGAAAGGCAGCATCCATATTTTCTCTATACATATTTCTGTCACTTTAAAGTGGTTGTAAACCCTTACATACCACTTTGTGCTACATGTAAGCCTATAACAAGGCTTACCTGTAGCTACCCAGGATATCTCCTAAACCTGCACGGTCTAGGAGATATCCCCTGTATTTGCATGTGCCGACATCATCTGCACATGCACACTGACACAAACTGAAGCAATGTCACGTATGTGCCGTTGCTCCAGTGAGTGTGCCATTACCGCGCGCATGTGTGGGAGTGACATTATCGCGGCTCCGGCACGGCTCCGGCAATCACATCGCCAGAGCCGCAATACCTGGAAGTAATGTCGCCAGTGCTGTGTACGGGCACCACAGCGAGGGCTTCGATCTCAGGTGAGTATTACAAAATTAGCTTTTTTTTTTTTTAAGTGGGTTTACAACCACTTTAACAACTTCCCATCCACTGTATGTATATATACATCCTTAGATGGGAGAAGTGATATCACAATCATGGCTGCAGCCACAGCTACAGCTTTTCAGAGCAAGTGATGGACTTTCATGTAAAAGTGATTTGAGCAGCTATACAGCTCACTGAAAACTAAACAATTAGTGGCCCTTGATAGCTCATGTCTCAGTCTTCGGTTCTCTGATCATTGCTGCATCCATCTAGGTGAGTATGATTGTTTATTTTTTTGAATCCCCTGCTTTCAATTTGAAGTATATCTTGTGATGATGCCCTCTGTCATAGATGAAACCTGAATTTCTCTGCTTCCCACAGCTGTAATCTTCTGGCGCTGCAGGGGTTAATATGAGCACTAGACCTGTCACTGGCACTCATCAAGAGTGCTGACTATGCCCGCCCTTTCTACCCCCTCCTCCATGCATGGAAGCTGTACTATAGCGTTCATCATTGACAAGTGCTCTTGAATGTAGAAAGCAGGCCTTTCATTCAAACCACCATTCTCCATGTATAGATCGGCTTTCAATCATAGAAGTGATAATACAGCTTCTATGAATAGAGAGGGGGGAAGAAAGAGTGGACATAATCAGCACTCTTGACCTTTGATAGGCCCAATGCTCATATTAATCCCTGCAGCACCATAAAATTACAACTGTGAGGTATGGGAGGGGCAGAGCACTTAAGATTTCAACTTTGACAACCAGCACCAGCACAAGGGGTATTTCACATTAAATAAAAGTAGTGTTCCTTGTGCAAAGTTTTTTAAAAAGTTACTTAAACGTAGTTTTTTCTCTCTCTGCTGTAGCAGCAGTGGCTGAACTCCGGATTGCTGAGACAGGGGAAGAGAGGGCATACTGCACATGCACAGCATTTGAACATGGAAGCCCAGTCGCTCTTGTATTGCTTGGGGTAAGCGTCCAATGAATTTAGTGTCCTGCCAATTATTCAGTAACAAAGCAAATAATTTGTGAGTGCTTCAGTCAAGGCTTCAGTGTTGATCTGATTTATACAGTAATCAGTGCATTTTTATAGCACTGATCTCTGTAATATTGTCAATCGTCCCAAAAATGTGTCAAAAGTGTCTGATGTGTCTGCCATAATGTGGCAGTCCTGATAAAAATCGCAGATGGCAGCTTTTTTTTTTTTTTTTACAAAACTGCAAAATTTGTTTTAACCTACTTAGACCCTTTATCTGCATGGCCTATTTTACTTAACCACTTCAGTCCCGGAAGATTTGGCTGCTCAATGACCAGGCCATTTTTTGTGATATGGCACTGCAATGCTTTAACTGACAATTGCGTGGGCATGTGACGCTGTACCCAAACAAAATTGACATCCTTTTTTTTCCCCACAAATAGAGCTTTCTTTTGGGGGTATTTGATCATCTCTGCGGTTTTTATTTTTTGTGCTATAAACAAAAAAAACTATTTTTTTTTTTCAGTTAAGGCCAATATTTATTCTTCTACATATTTTTGGTAATAAAAATTGCAATAAGCATACCTTGATTGGTTTGCTCAAAAGTTATAGCGTCTACAAAATAGGGGATAGATTGATAACATTTTTATTATTTTTTTTTTTTTACTAGTAATGTCGGCAATCTGCGATTTTTATCAGGATTGCGACATTATGGCGGACACATCGAACACCTTTGAAACATTTTTGGGACGATTGACAATTATACAGAGATCAGTGGTATAAAAATGCACTGATTACAGTATAAATGTCACTGGCAGGGAAGGGATTAACACTAGGGGGCGATCAAGGGGTTAACTATGTTCCCTAATGTGTGTTCTAACTGTAGGGGGAGGCGACTGACTATATGAGATGACAGATCATGGTTCCTAGCTATTGGGAACTCACGATCTGCATCACCTCTCCTCACAGAACAGAGATCTGTGTGTTTACACACACGTCCCTGTTTTTCCTCTCGTGCCCGCGATCGCACGTGGCCAGTGGTTATCACGACCGCCGGTCACGAGCATCGGCACCCCTGCAGTGCAGCTATCCCACTTAAAGGAGCCGACATACAGCTATGACGGTTCACGGGGTCGTGCCGACCTGCCCGCGGCGGCTGGTCGGCAAGTGGTCAAACCAAGAGTTTATCCTCTATAGCTAGATGAACATGGCCCTATTGTTACAGTGTTTCCTAAACAGCATTAGGAGTTCACTGATTGTAGGTTTCTTCTGGGTAGTCACAAGTTGCCTTATGTTCTCTTCCTTTTTTTTATGATGCTGGGTGGTCCACAATGATACAGAGAGTCTTAACCTCAGAACTGTGTTCTGCAGCATTGTGTTGTGAGCTCAGGAAGACATGATGACGCAATGCCAGATGGCATTTCCATAACACCCTGTGCACATGGGAGTCCACAGGTAGGGGCAAGGGGGGTCAAGTGTCCCCCCCTGGAATCAGGGATCAGATCTTAAATTCAGCACAGTTACGTCAGTATCGGGGTGTAGGCAGCCCGCAACTGGGGGCCACCCACCAGTGGGATGACACCATCAAGGTGCTGTCAAGCCCCCCATCAGTGTAGTGTGACTTCGGCTCTTTTCCTTGCTCAGTCCAGCAGAGAACTCGGTGGGGCTGTGACAGGAGAAAGGCGAGCTGCGGGCTGTCAGAGGTTTCCCCTGATCTCTCCCCCTTTCTCCTGTCAGGGAGAAGAGACGGCGGCTCTCACCAGTTTCCCTGCCCAGCTTATTGGCCATAACTGAGGGCCAATCAAAGGAGACTAGGAGAGAAGAGTATCATGGGACATGTAGTCTAAAAGAATGGCGGCCCATTTTCCACAGGGAAGAGGCTACAGCTCGATCAAGAGAGAGATTGAGAGATGGCAGCCTGGAAAAAAGCTGAGGGAGAGAGTGCTGCAGGACAAAGAACGAGGAGTGTACTGGGCGGAAGCCAGAGAGAGAGCCACGCTGCCCAGTGCCACCAGAGAGAGAAAGCCATGCTGCTCAGCACCACCAGAGAGAGAAAGGCTGAGCCACTACCAGGATACAGACATGCTACACTACTGACCAGAGTCGCCCCTGGGGAACCCAGAGTTAGCGATCGTCCAGCCGGAGGAATCACTACTGTAGTTTTGCTGGGTCTGGTAAGAAGGCCTGTTGGCCATTATCCATTACTTATCCTAGGGACTGTACTACATCTCTGACCATGATAATGTGATAATGACATTGTCAAAAAGGGGCGGTGCATGGGTGACCCTAAAAAAAAATTGCCCCCCCCCTGAAAAAAGTTCTGCGGAGAGCCTGTGCAGAGAGTAAGTGGGTTGAATGACCCTGAGTATTGGACTACAGAGAGATGAGTCTTTTTTTAATTCTCAGCAATATCTAATCTATCTTTTTTTAAATAAAATAAAAATAATGCAATTGGGCTTTAAACTATTTGCATTGTTGCATTGTCTGCAAGTGCACTGTTTATTGAATAAAGGCTGGATTATTCATTTATATTTTTCTAATATCTGATACTGTTGAATGTGTTAGGTAAAGCTACATTTTCATGGTTTTTGCACTCTCTGTTTAATTGGATATTTTATACATGCAAGCTTTAAAGTTCAACCATTATAGATTTCCTATAACTTCAGTGAAAAACATTTAACTACTTTTTTCCTTTTCTTGGCAAACATAAGTAATCCACAGCATTACTTGATGCTTATTTCTGCAAGTTAGCGTGTGAAATATTTCTTCTAGACTTTTTGTCCATGCTGCTTTGATATTTTCACTTCTAATTTGTACTAACACTGAAACAGTTTGTTACAATCCAACAGTATATTTTCAGAATAGGTAAATGCATACATTTACATGTAGCTTCAGTAAGTAAACGAACAATGTAAAAAGCAGTTTGCAGAGTATTTATCTGAGACATGATGACCGATCAATAACGATAAGGTTCTGTTTTGCTGTTACTGTTTAAGGTGGATCCAGCAGAAAACTGTGGTGCCACCAAATTAGTGTGAAAAACCAATAGACTCTTTATAATTATAATGCACTGTCTGACCTTTCAACTGTGGACAATTATAGGGGCTTTGCTATGTATCAGCTCCCCCACTGTAAAAGGGTGGATTCCCAGTATCCATTTGTCAGTGCGTGTTGGACCCCCCAACCTGTTTATTATAATTTTTTATTATTTTAATTTCTTTTATTTCATATTTATCCCTATTTTTTTTAGTTTTTTTGCTAAAATGTCTTGAGATTTAGTGTTTCAAATTTTTTTTTCTTTTTTCTTTTCTTTTGTTAAAACAACAGCATTGTCAGTCTGTGTCCTTAACAACTATGACTTATTTACTGTCAGTGGGATTCCCCGCTGACAACAGAATGTAAACAAAAGAAGAACCTGCATTAGGGGAAAAAAACAGTGTTGCGGTGGACCCCACATAATTGTTTTTTTAAATGGCGGGGAGTTCCCCTTAAGAAAAAATACATACTAGACTCTTATGTGAGCATGCAGCCTGGTAGGCCAAGAAAGGGGGGATGAGTGAGTGCACCCCTCCTGAACCATACCAGGCCACATGTCCTCAACATGGAGGGTGGGATTATCCCCCAAAGCACCTTGTCCCCATATTGATGAGGACAAGGGCCTCTTCCTCACAACTATGGCCTGGTGGCTTTGGGGGTGTTGGATGACTTATCAAAATCTGTAAGCACCTTTTAGATGGGCCCCCAAATCCCAGTGTGAATGAGTATGACCCCTATACCCCTACTCATTCACCAAAAAAATGGGCAAAGATCCACATCTGATGCTAGGCTCCTGCCGAATGACAGCTCTCCTGCCTACCCGCTGCTAAATAAACGAGGGGGCCTGGTGACATCGCCGAGTGACGCTTCTCCTTGTGACATCGTTGACCGAGATATGATGGGTCATGCCTGCAATTTAGGCCAGCAGAATACAAATTAGCCTAAATTGATGGAGAATTTTTTTTTTTTTTGGATATGTATTAAAGCAGAAAGTAAAAAAATATTGTTTTTTTTTTCAAAATTGTCGGTCTTTTTTTGTTTATAAAAAATAAAAACTGCAGAAGTTATCAAATACCACCAAAACAAAGCTCTAATTGTGGGGGAAAAAAAGAACATTGATTGTATTTGGATACAGCGTCGATGCGACCGCGCAATTGTCATTTATAGTAACGCAGTGCCGTATCGCAAAAAATGGCCTGGTCATTAAGCGGGTAAATCAGTCGGGGGCTGAAGTGGTTAAATACCTTTTTTTTTCCAGAGATATTCAGGCCTGTCACGTGACTCCTGGTTGCTCTCTTATTCTGATCCAGGGCTACAGCGGGAGGGGCCGAGATCTCCCTTTGACATCAGCCAGGGAGATCACGTGACTGCTGTGCTCTCCGCTCAGCCCCTCCCACTGTAGCGCTGGATCAGAGTAAGAGAGCGGCTGGGAGTCACGTGACCAGCCTTAAGCTATGTGAAAAAAGGTATTTAGAGGCATCGTTTAAAAAAAAAACTTACACTGTGTGTTATTGCTGCATACAGAAAGGGGCTGCCAGTGACATTTCTTAATCTTTTATCCTAATAGCGGCAGGAGAAGGGGGGGCAGAGATGGCTTACACAGATACAGCAGCTGATAGGCAAGGAGGGGGATGAGGGGGAGAGAGCAGAGCTGCGGATGATGTAGGCATGTAACCTGACCACTAGACGTGCAATTCATTTCGTTCCGAATTCGTTTTTTTTACAAATTTTTACAAATTTGACAGAAATATCCAAATTAACGAAAATCCATTTAACTAATTTTTCTGAATATTCGTAAATTCGAATATTCGAAAATTTGTAAATTCATACATTCGTAAATTCATACATTTGCACATTCGTACATTCATAAATTCGTATATTTGCACATTTGTAAATTCGTACATTCGTATATTCGCACATTCGTAAATTCTTACATTCGCAAATTCGTACATTCGGATATTCGGAAATCTGAATTTATAATTAACTAATAATAACTTAACTATTACTAACTATTACATTATAGGTATTGTAATTTCCTTTCAAATTTGGCTGTTAGTGAACGTAACAAATACAAATTTATCTTAAGTTACAAATTATCCGAAATAACGAATGCCGTATCCAAACAAATGGAACGTAATGAATTAATAATAATAAATAACAATAATAATAATAAAAACTTGTTATTATTGATTATTAATTTGTTCCGTTCCATTTTGTTTAGATGCGGCATTCGTAATTTCGGATTATTCCTAACTTCAGATAAATTTGTTCACTAACAGCCAAATTAGTTACTATTTCAGATTTTCAAATTTTGGGGTTTTTGGATTTTCTAATTTCCAAATTTCCAAATTTTCTAATTTATGAATGTACGAATTTTCGAATGTGCGAATGTACGAATTCTTGAATGTGCAAATGTACGAATTTACGAATGTGCAAATGTACGAATTTAAGAATGTACAAATGAATGAATGAACTAATTTACTAATTGCGATCATAACTAATGACCCGAAAAATTTGAACGAATGACCCGAATTTTTGGGCAGTGCACATGTCTACTGACCACAGTAATCAGGGCTCAGCAGCCATAATAAACGTGGTCAGTTTACAGAGGGGAGGGCAGAACTAGGCAGCATAAGCTAGGTATTTTACAGCTTACAGAGGGACAGGTTAGACAGCACAAGCACTGTGCTGTGTAACCTGCTATTAGGAAACAAGATTTCTCTTTTTTTATTTTTTTTCACCGTTACAACAATGTTAAGTTGAGTTTAGCTCCCTGTATTGCTTCCACCTCTCTCATTCTACATTCTGCTGAACAGGAATATGTACTACAAGAGGCTAACATTAGGCTCCATCTAGTGCCCACAATGTGATATTTTACTACTGCACATAATAAAAGAACATTTATTCAGAAGAGATTTGTAGAGTAGTAGTGTACATTCAGATTTGATTTGCTGGATGAATAGCTATGCAAACTTTTTATAAATATACCCCATGGTGTAAGCTGCTTTTTACATAGAAGTAATTGTTATGCCACGTACACACGAGCGGATTTTTCATCGGAAAAATCGAAGTTGTTTTTTCCGACGGAATTCTGCTCAAGCTTGGCTTGCATACACACGGTCACACAAAAGTTTGCTGAACTTTCGACCGCCAAGAACGCGGTGACGTACAACACTACGACGAGCCTAGGACATGAAGTTCAATGCTTCCGGGCATACGTCAAATTGTTTCCGAGCATGCGTAGGAATTTTGCGTGTCAGAATTGGTACAGACGATCAGAATTTTCAATCGAAACTTTTTCCGACCGAAAAATTGAGAACCTGCTCTCAATCTTTTGCTGTCTGGAATTCCGCCAGCAAAAGTCCGATGGAGCATACACACAGTCACATTTTCTGACCAAAAGCTCTCATCTGACTTTTTGCTGGTGGAATTTCCAATCGTGTGTACGGGGCATAAGAGATAATGCTGAAGTCTTGGGATATAGTTTTAGGTTTGCTTTTGTGACTGTGTTTCTTCTAAATAAAAATTAGCAATATCTTGCTTTTTAAGTTTAAACAAGCACCATCTGTGTAATGATGTGTATGCTTTGTTATAATTCAAGTTCAATTGATATGCCTAGTTATAGTACTTATGCATGTTAGGAAACAGTTAACAGTTTTGGTCATGTGATCTGGGGGCGGGGAGTTGTGCTCAGTTCTGTAAGATGGCTGCTGCTGAATAAACACCAGGCCATGTTCAAGCTTCTGCTGTCTGCTTATTCTGGGTGTTAAATCATCACATGATACCAGAAGTCGGGTCAGAAGAGTCATGCAAACAGCAACACAAAGAACATTCCATCCCTGGATTTGGAATCAGGGAATGTATCTGAAAACTGGTCACAATGGAGGGAGCTGATAGAGCTTGTGTTTGCAGGACCAGATGCAGACAAATGGTTTGATCAGCAGAAAGCAGCTCACTTTCTGATATGTGTGGGACAAAAAGGACGTGATGTGTGCCGAGCCTGGCAAGCAAGTGGGGAGATCACTGCAGAGGACAAAAAGAAAACAGAGGTACTGTTTGCAAAGTTTGAAGCATACTGCAACCCAAGGAGAAACTCCACAGTGCAAAGGAAACTGTTCTATGAGAGGAACCAGTGTGGAGGTGAGTCTGTGGATGAATGGGTGACACAGCTGTGCTTGCTTGCCAAAGACTGTGCTTTCTATGATGCTGGAGATATGATAAAAGATCGCATTCTGATGGGCAGTAAGTTTAAGGAAGTTCAGGAAAAGCTGCTGCAGGAAGAAGATTTAAATCTTGAGAAAGCCATAAGGATTGCCAGAGCATATGAAATGTCAAGAAAGGACATGCAGGTACTGGAAGGAAAACAGCTCCAGATTAATGCTATAGAAAATCACAGCAGCAGATATGGGCAAGAAAAAACACACAAAGGAATAAAGAACACCTATGGCACTGGGACAAGTAACACACAAGAAGCATGTGGATTTTGTGGAAACATGCACCATAAAAATAGTGTCTGTCCGGCAAGGGGGCAGATATGCAATAAATGCAAGAAAAGAGGACATTTTGCCAGGGTGTGTAAACTGGTTTCACAAACCGAAAGGTCAAAAACACGTTCTGTACACGCCATAGAGGACAATGATGACAATGCAGGGTCAGACTCAGAAACACATCAGTCCGCAGATGAAGCAACTGTAACATTACAGATAGGGGCTAACAAAACTCCAATCACATTCAAAATAGATACAGGAGCACAAGTAAATTGTGTGCCAAGTCACATATACCTGGAACACCTCAGTAATGAATCCCCCTTAGAGACTCAGGACCTACCGAAACTAATGGGATATGGTGGCGAAAAGCTGAAAGTAATGGGTCGCTGTCATGCAAAATGTTCATACAAGGGATCTGAAAAGGTTTTACAATTGTTTGTGATAGAAACACAAGCCCCAGCCGTGCTAGGTCTCAGAACAAGTAAAGAGATTGGACTTGTGAAGATCATAATGACTGTGGACGGTGGGCACAGAGGTCTGACAGAGGCTGACATGAAACGTGAGTACTGTGATCTATTCAAGGGCCTGGGGTGCCTCCCGGGTGTAAGCCGCATACGAATAAAAGAGGGTGCACAGCCTGTCATCCACGCCCCAAGGAGAATACCTTTAACTCTTGTGGATAAAGTCAGACAAGAACTCACTAGGATGGAGAAGCTGGGAGTAGTAAAAAAGGTCACAGAACCATCGGAATGGGTCAGTTCTATGGTTGTGGTGGAGAAAAAGAACACAGGTGCAATTCGTATATGCATTGACCCACGTGATTTGAATAAAGTCATAATGAGAGAACACTACAAACTCCCCACCATAGAGGATATAGCGCACAAGCTAGTAGGAGCAACAGTATTTAGTGTACTAGACGCCCATTCAGGTTACTGGAAATTGCGTCTTGATGAAGCCAGCAGTTACTTGACCACTTTTAACTCCCCTTTGGGTCGATGGCGCTTCACAAGAGTACCTTTTGGCATAGCATCTGCACAGGAAATATTTCAAAAGAAATCGCACGAATTGATCGCTGGTCTACAGGGTGTTGAAGTAATAGTTGATGATTTGCTGGTCTATGGAAAGGATCAAATGGAACATGACAAAAATCTTACTGCTTTACTCAATCGCTGTCGTGAGAAGAATCTCACACTCAATCCAAACAAAATGCAAATTGGGGTAGAAGAAGTTACATATTTTGGACACCTACTAACCAAAGAGGGCTTGAAGCCTGATCCAAAGAAGATTACAGCAGTTCTTAACATGAAGGCCCCAACCTCCAGAAAGGAGCTGGAGACATCACTAGGTATTTTCAACTATCTATCCAAATTCTCTCAGGGCCTTGCTCAGCAGATAGCACCACTGCGTACACTGCTACAGAAGGATGCTGTTTGGTGTTGGGACGCAAACATGGAAAAGACTTTCGACAAAGTGAAAAAATTGATCACTAAACATCCAGGGCCAATACTGAAATATTTTGACGTAAACTGTGACTCTGTACTTCAAGTGGATGCATCCCAGTTTGGGTTAGGTGCTGTACTGACTCAACAAGGACATCCTGTGGCATATGCTTCACGAGCATTGACCACAACGCAAGCCAATTATGCCCAAATTGAGAAAGAGATGCTGGCTATTGTGAACGGATGTGAGAAATTTCACCAGTACATATATGGTCGCCCGGTAGTTGTGGAAACAGACCACAAGCCATTGGAGTACATCCTACAGAAACCACTAGCTTCTACACCTCCACGTCTGCAGCGGATGGTTATGAAATTACAGCAGTACGATCTCACAGTAAAGTATAAGCCTGGAAAGGAAATTCCAATGGCAGATACCCTGTCTAGGGTGTTTTTAGAAGGACATGAAGCACGGGATGAACCTGAGTTGGAAGAACAGGTATATACAGTACTAGCAAACATTCCAATATCAGATGTACGGCTGGAGAAGATAAGACAAGACACCAAACAGGATAAAGTCCTAGAAAAACTAACTTGTGTCATGTGCAATGGCTGGCCAGAAAAACGAAAGAAGCTGTGTCCGGAACTGCAGGGATTCTGGCCTATGAAAGATGAGCTATACATTCATTCAGATATCATATTTATGGGTGATCGTATTCTCATTCCTAAGTCACAGCAAGCAGAAGTACTGAAACAAATCCACCAGGGGCATTTGGGCATCACTCTGTGTAAGCGCAGGGCGCGGGAGTTGGTCTACTGGCCTAATTTAGACTTTGATATTGAAACACTTGTGAAGAAGTGTGAAACCTGCCAGACATTTCAAAAACACAACGCAAAGGAACCTCTTACACCGTGGAATGCTCCTTCACGGGCATGGCAGAGACTGGCTACAGATATTTTTCATTTTGAGGAAAACCATTACCTGATAGTAGTAGATTACTACAGCAAATACTTTGAACTAGTGCAGCTGAGAAATTTAAAAGCATCAACAGTCATATGGGCTTTCAAAACAATACTCTCAAGACATGGAGTGTGTGAAGAACTTGTGTCTGATAATGGGCCACAATTCTCATGTTCTGAGTTCCAGTGCTTCCTGTGTGAATGGGGAATCAGGCACAAACCCACAAGCCCCTATCACCCACAGGCCAATGGTCTAGCAGAGAAGTATGTTGGCATAGCCAAATCCATTATACTGAAAGCGCAATCGTCAGGGCAGGATGTGTACCTAGGACTGTTAAACTATCGTGCAACACCTATTGAAGGTTTATGCTCACCTGCACAGCTGCTAATGGGTAGAACACTGAGGACCACAGTGCCTATTGCACCACAGAAATTGCAGACTCAGTTTATTCCACAGGATCGAGTAACAGCTCAGAGGATCATAAATATGAAAAGGCAAAAACTGTATTTTGATAAATCTACAAAATCCCTTCGTCCACTCTCTGCTGGGCAAGCTGTGCGACACAGAGTCACTGGTCATGGGTCATGGGTCATGGGTCACTGGTCATGTGTTGTCACAGTCCCGGAGGATGCTGGGACTGTGACATCGCAAGGGGGCGGGGTCACCATGTGACATGAACATGTGACCCTGTCCCCATTCCCCTATATAAGTCTCAGCGCAGAGCGGCACAGGCATTCCGGGCAGAGAGAGCATCGGGTCAACATCGGAAGAAGAAGAACAAGAAGAAGGACAAGAAGAAGAAGGACAAGAAGAAGAAGAAGGCGCCGGCGGCGCGGAAGACGACGACCGCCGCAAGAACAGAAGAGACCCCCGGAAGACCCCCGAAGGCGGATCGAGACCCCCAGACGACGACGGCGGCGACGACGAAGAAGGTAGCCGGACTCCCCCCCTCGTGAAAGAGCTAGGTAAAAGAGCAGAAGAGAGCGGGGGGAGTCCGGCGAGAAGACCCCCAAGACGGAAGAAGACCCCCGGAGCAGTGCAATAAAATATTTTTTCAAAAGTGTGTGTGTTTTTGTACTTTACATTTTACACCTTAGGTGAATGGGTAGGGGTACATCGTACCCCATACTCATTCACATAGGGTGGGGGGCCGGTATCTGGGGGCCCCCTTATTAAAGGGGGCTCCCAGATTCCGATAAGCCCCCGCCCGCAGACCCCGACAACCAACGGCCAGGGTTGTCGGGAAGAGGCCCTTGTCCTCATCAACATGGGGACAAGGTGCTTTGGGGTGGGGGGGGCGCACGGCCCCCCTTTCCCCAGGGCACCCCCCATGTTGAGGGCACGCGGCCTGGTACGGCTCAGGAGGGGGGGGGGCGCTCGTTCGTCCCCACCCCTTTCCTGGCCTGCCAGGCTGCGTGCTCGGATGAGGGTCTGACATGGATTTGGGGGGAACCCCCACGCCGTTTTTTCGGCGTGGGGAGTCCCTTTAAATCCATGCCAGGTCACGGAGCTAGCGCGGCGGCAGTAACTGCCTACGCTAGCTACGTAACCTGAAGTCACGTGCTAAATGAACGGACTTGCCGATGAGCGGCAAGTCCGTTCATTTCAAAAGTCCCGCGGACTTGCCCACTAACGGCGGGATTGTCCGCTGGACTGCCAAGTCCAGCGGATAATTTGAAAACAAAACTTCAAACTTTGGCGCCAAAAAGTCCGCCGGACTTTGGCGCCAAAAAGTCCGCCGGCGCCCACACACGAGGGGATTATCCGCTGGACTTCAGTCCAGAGGATAATCCCGCGGGATTGTCCCTTCGTGTGTACGCGGCATTAGTTTTCCTCACTTCAGGGAGTTCTTAATTAAATAAGTGTGCAGTGTGTCATTTAAATGTCTGTTTCTGATGTATGCCTCCCTACACATTTATTTTAAACTGCAATGTGTAAGAATAATAAAATAGGGACCAGTCTTAGACCACTTTCACACTGAGGCGCTTCTAAACTGCCAGTAAAAACACTGAGCGCTTTTGAAAAATTGTCAAAATGAAACATTTAGGAGACAGATTCTTTTTTTGTTTTCTCCTAATTTTTTGGTGTATTTTACAGCTATATTTTTAGAAACATCAAAAAGAAAACCCACACAAAAAACACAAAGTAATGTTTTATTTTTACTTTTAAAGGCAAAGTTTAGCTTAAAATAAAAATATAAAAATCAGCACAAGGGACATAACTTAAAGTAAGGCATCGTACACACGATCATATTTTCATCCAGGAATTGTGTGATGACAGACTGTTTGCCTAAAATCTGACCATTAGTACGTTCCATCAGACAACTGTTGGCCAACTATCCACCAACAAATGTTGGATGGCAGGCTAGTAAATTTTCGGCGGACAATGGTCTGTTGTCAGATTGACCTATCGTGTGTACACAAATCCGTCACACAAAAGTCCAAAGTATGCGCATGCTCAGACAGGACAAACCAGAAGCGGTCGGTCTTGTAAAACTAGTGTTCGTAATGGAGAATTAACATTCGTGACGAGGCAAATTATGAAATGTCAAAATGCAGCGCACTTTCTCTTCTTCTTTAATGGGATAATAATGAAGCTGCTTTGCTGGGGTTACTGCTGGAGTTCTGCCAAACGTATTTTAAAAGGCTTTTATTTTCTAGAGATATCAAGAATAATATTATTATGCTTGTTTTTTTTTTTTTTGGGCAAGTTACCACAACACCATGATTCCGTACTTTTTAAGATCAAAGATACAACTATGTTGGTGTCCCTTGTTAATTTTACCTTGTATTTTTTTTAAATGTAACTGCCTACTCCCAAACTGTCTTTTGAAGTAAAACACATAGCCAAGTATTATTCTACACATTTTTTTTATTGTGCATTAAAATACATTTTTAAATTAAATTAGAGATGCTATCTGCCATCCAAATATAAAGAACTTAAACAAAAAGTGTATTCTATGCATACAAAAATAAATAAAATATAACAAAGAAAATCATTATTCAACAAAACCATAAAAAAATAAATTAGTAAAAGGGGTAGGGGTACAAATCCCCAGACCAGCGGCCTTGTTGGAGGTCTTGTGGCTGGTATTGCCACTGGTCGCCATGCTGCTGTGGTGGGTGCGGTGGCTGTGGAGATGGTGGATGTGGGGCCACAAAATCACACAAGTGTGTGTTTTCTATAATTTGGCCCCTCACCCCCTTGTTAAGAAGCTGCAGGATTAGTTCCTCACACCTGCTCCTTTGCTCACCATCCATCTGCCTTAATTCATTGGCAGTCAGCATGGCAAATCCCTCAGCCTCATCTGGTTCTGTCCTGAGGGCAGTAGTGGCCTGGCTGAGGAAGGCAGCTGTGGCCTCATCCAGATTCCTTCTCTTCCAGGCCCTTTTAGCAGGAGGGCATAGAGGAGGGACCTGGGGTCTGGCTGCTGTCCACGGGCTCCTCCTGACTGACACTTTCCTGTGTATGAAAATGGGACATCATTATAATCTTTGTTAGAGTTTGGTCATCAATCACACACAATTTTGATCTCCTCACTGTTGCAAATTGAATGTGGACAAATAGAAAAGACTATAATTCTGACCCCAGAATTTTTTATTCTTGTACAAATCAGTTTTGGTCACTACTGTCTATTGATATGGAAAGCACTTTGTTAAGTCAGAAATATTTTACCAATAATGTCTAGTTATCATCATTGTATTTTTGGATACAAATATGTTCAACAATGCTATACCTGGGTAAAGGTGGGCTCCTCTACATCTTCATCCTGTGCATCAGGACCTGTGTGTACCTCTGGAGCTGTGGCCTGACCAGGTGTTGAAGGGAGTGTAGCAATAGCCTGGGTTCTGTCTTGTTGTAATACCACAGCCTGGGGACATATCTGTCATCTGCTGATGCTCCAGATCTCTGTGAGTCCATCATCTTGTTGTTCTCCCTTTTAATTGTACTCCTCAGGACTGAGATTTTTGTCTTGACATAGTTGATGCCTGCCCTGGGGTACACTGGCTTCAACAACTCAAGCATTTTCTCCAATGCTTCCATCCTCAAGATTTTATTTGAGTAGTCTCAACACTTGACTTTCCAGAGACAGGGCAGCTCCCGGTACAGATCAATAAATTGGGGCAAAAAAATCTGGCGAGGTAAATGTATCTGTCATGATATGATGCCTGCAAGACAGAACACAAGACAAAACATCATGTCTGGCTTAACTCATAAGCTGCTCCCAATCTAGGCCAAAAATATAATCACTATATGCCACTAACCACCTATGCCCAAATTTAAAATTATCCCTTCGTTTTCTGTCTCCTTTCATGTGTTGGCGATGGCGATCGTTCGTCCTCCACTCCAAGATCATTCCTACGGCCATTACATCAACCATGCATTATGGCTTTATATACACTGCGCATGCGTGAAACTCCGCTCTCAGAGCGTCATGACACTGGGGCATGACCATCTCTCTTCTGCATGCGACACACACGGCAGAACATTCGGGAAGGACAACATGGCAGATTTGGCGGATTACAGGCAGCCCCGTGGTGGAGCTCATAGGAGGCACAAAGCAACCCCCATGAGCAAGAAAGAGATGGTGGAGATGGTGCGCATCCTCAAGAAGCACGACTAAGACTGCAAGCTGTGCAATTCTGAAAGGCCCAACAGCCGAAAGGATGGCATTTTGGAGAAGGTCATCGCTGTTTTGCAGGGTGATTGTTCGCTGACACGAACAAAGGACCAAATCAGAAAACGATGGTCTGATCTCAAACATCATGAGCAATACATAAGATCATCAAAAAAAGTAAGCAAGATTTGTATCTAACCAATATGGATATGTGTAATTTAGCTGTCTGTATATGTGCTTTCTCCAAGTAGCTCAATAGAATTATATATAAAGTTTTATATAATCTTTGTCTGAATTGTTATTTTAAAGATGAAGTAAAATAGAAAGCAGATATGAACATGCTTATTTGGGTCTGTTTTTGTACTTTTCTTTATTTGTGTACCTAATATTTTTTATCTTCTTTCAACAGGGGGGCACCAAAAAATGAGGCAACAGCCAAGCCACCAGAATGGGGCAAAGGGAGGCTACCCTCACTCGGGCCCCAACAGGGGAGGCTACAAGGGCATATTCCCACCAAAAACACACTCATTTAGCCACCGACAGGGGTGATTCTGGGTGGGCCAAAGACCATGGGCTTAGGGCAGAACTTAAGGGGTAAAGAACACTTTCTGGTTTCTGCCTGGCTCATCAGTGCCCATTAATGCAGCCTTGCCAGTGTAGACATGGCTAGAGGAGAGGCCCCGGGGATCACAGTCACACAGAGTCATGCCTGCTAGAATGATCATCATATATCCCCTATACCATAGGAGACAAGAGGGGTGGGGGGGCAACTGCAATACTTTTTCAATGTTGGCACTTGTCCAGTGTTTGCCCTCTGTAAAATTACATCATCTTCCCTTTTCCATGCATTTTTCACTGTAAAAAAGCCACAGTGCAGCATGGTGGTGTCCACTAGTCGGGAGCAAACATTGTCATCAGACCAAGTGCAAGGTTGGTCAACTAATGTAGCAAAATGGATGCTAGAAACAGATGGGACTAGGGGTGGCTTAATGAATGGTGTATTGTTTCTTTTTTGGGAGGGCAATCCAGCATGGGCATTTTCCAGAGACATCATCACGCCCACAGAAGGCCGAGTTGCAGCCTGCAGCCTGCCACTGCAGGGTCTTCATCAGTTGGCACTGAGGCAAGGTAGCTGCTAGCATTCCTCCGTAAAAAAATTATGGAGGATACAGCAGCACAATACCACATGGTTGATTTTGTATAGGCCAGGTTAATTGGGGTTAAAAACAACCTGAAACAACTGGAGAGGATGCCAAAGGAATTTTCAACCACCCTTCTGGCATTAGAGAGCCTGTAGTTAAATATTCTCTGCTCTGGGGTGAGGTTCCTCATAGGAAACGGCTTCATAAGATGTTCCCCCAGAGCAAAGGCCTCATCCTCAACAAATACAAAATTGAGGCCTTCAACATTATCCTCAGCAGGTGGCAAGTTTAAGGTGCCATTCTGGAGCTGCTTGTAGAACTCTGTCTGCATAATGACTCCTCCATCAGAGTTGTGGCTGTTGTTCCCAACATCCAGATACAGGAACTCATATGTGGCAGACACTACAGCTAGCATGACTATGCTACAAAAGCCCTTATAATTAAAATAATATGAGCCCGAGTTGGGTGGTGGGACAATCCGGACATGTTTTCCATCAATAGCACCACAAAAGTTGGGAAAATCCCACTGGTGCTGGAACTGGGCTGCAACGTCCTGCCATTGCTGTGGGTTTGAAGGAAAGTGTGGAATAAAAAAGAAAATTTTAAAAAACTATGTCTACACATAACATTGCAAGCAGATTTGACACAAACATGGTTAGCCAACATAAGGAGAAAACTTAAATGTGTATTTAAATCCAAAGGGGTAAGGTCAACTTATCAGATTCATCTCCCCTTTGGTGGCCCATTAGCAAAATTTTATGGTGGGGGGGGATGTAGATGTTTAGACAGGTAACCCTCTCCACTTTCATGAGAACTGTTTGCATAAATAATCTGAGATACTTTAGCCAGCCCCTCCTTACTTACACTATTGGAAGCCCAGTGGACAGGAAAGAAGTGTCATAATCTAAAAATATGGATCCACACTGTCCAAATTGCAGCACATTTTGACATTCAGAAAATACATATCAATATAATAGGAGACAAAATCTGCCTACGTTACACTCGTAGGTAATCAGGCTGGCCCTTGCACTACATGGTTCGGTGAATATCTACAGAAATATGACCACAAAAGAGGGATAGTGTGTATGGGTTTTTCAAAGTCAGCAGATAGAGTATTTGTATCTGTTGACTTAGCATTTTGGTGGGGGGGGTTACAAGTGATTTTTTGGCCCCCAAAAAATGGCCTCTTGCACTCTGCCTGAATTAGAGGACAACAATAACATTTGGACACATTTTAAGGGGTGTTTAGGGTAAGCACAAAAATGTAGCTGATAAAATACATTGTTAAGTTACTAGGCTAGGTGTGTATGAGCCCATGATAGCATGCTGGGGAGGATAGTGAAGGAAAATATGCATGTAGGCAAAAAAAGGAGCAGGAAAGGCTTACAGAATGCATGAGAACAAAGAAGAAATTCACAGCATATTACAATAAAGTTAATTATGGAATCAAGAAATTCATACAAAACATTAGCAAACATTAAATACATAGATGTTAAAGGCAAAAACTATCCCAATATAGTCCTTCTGCAGGACTAATAATGGCTGAGCAGGTGTCTGGATAAATGCAAGGTGGCTATGAGCCTTTGCTCAGGAGTGATTACAAGCCGCATGCATGTGTCCTGCTTCTTAAAATAGGGGGTCACAAATGCCAACAGTTGGTGGAAGCAGTGGTTCGTCATCCGGAGATAATTCCGAAAGTCATCCAGATCATCCTGAAGCTCCCGCAGCAAAGGCATATGACATAATTGGTCACGATTAAGCAACCAAATTTTGGTACAAGAAATCCTCCTCCTCCTGTTCTGGACTGGATTTGGGTCAAAGCAATAACTCCAAGGCCAATAATAGCATGTTCTTTCCTCTGATTCCGCATCATGTCTGGTTGACGAAAGGCCGTTCAGAAACAAACTGACAAGCACGAACTGAAAAGCGCAAATCAACACTCACCAAACTTCTACTAACACAAAATTAGCAGAAGGAGCCCAAAGGGTGGCGCATGACAATTGAACTTCCTCTTTATCGGCTCTTGGTACATCTAGTATGTCACTACGTTCATGTTTGTTGGCTGACAATTGTGTACCATTTGTATGCAAGACAAGTTCATGGAACACGCCCTTCGGACAAAAGTCTGGCGCTTTGTATGCAGAAAATCCAATTATGTGTACGAGGCTTTAGAATGTGTTAATGGAGGAGGTAGAGCTATCAATCAGCCACCTGTCCCCTATTCAGAGATACTGTGCAATTCATAGAAGCTGTAGCTGGACACTTTTCACTATATTAATTTTGGACTGCATCAGATCAGGCTTTGTATTGGTTTCTGTAGAACTCAACATAGCGCAACTCTGTTAATATATATTGTTCACAGACTGTGTTTATATCTCACAGGAGAGTTGCTGCTAAGTAATGTGTATTGGATTTTATTTAGCACAGTTTTTTCTCTTTGTAAGTCACACAAAGTCGTTTGGGTGCCACATGCAGGTGGATCTCACTTGAGAATGGGGCTTTTACTCCAAAATGTTGTGATTCCCACCACTACATTATCCTGAGTAGGAATGAACCGAACACCCCCCTGTTCGGTTCACACCAGAACCTGCGAACAGACCTAAAGTTTGTGTGAACTTTAGAACCCTATTATTAAATAATTAAATAATTAATAATAATTAAATAAATAACTTATTATATAAGTCTATGGGACTCGAACGTTCAAAATCAAAAGTGCTAATTTTAAAGCCTTATATGCAAGTTATTGTCATAAAAAGTGTTTGGGGACCTGGGTCCTGCCCCAGGCAACATGTATCAATGCAAAAAAAAAACTTTTAAAAACGGACGTTTTTTCGGGAGCAGTGATTTTAATAATGCTTAAAGTGAAACAATAAAAGTGTAATATTCCTTTAAATTTCGTACCTGGGGGGTGTGTATAGTATGCCTGTAAAGGGGCACATTTTTCCCATGCTTAGAACTGTCCCTGCACAAAGTGTCATGTTTGCAGGAAAAAAAGTCTTTTAAAATCACTCGTGGATATAATGAATTAAAAAAATAAATAAATAATTGTCAGCTCCCGTAATAGAGAACAGTCATTGAAAGTCATTGATAAAAAAAAAAAAATATGCGTGGGGTTCCCCCCAATTCAATTACCAGGCCCTTCAGGTCTGGTATTGATATTAAGCGGAACCCCAGGTCAAATAAAAAAAAATTACGTGGGGTTCCCCCTAAATATCCATACCAGACCCTTCAGGTCTGGTATGGATTTTAAGGGGAACTCCATGGCAAAATTAAAAAGAAAATGGCGTGGAGTTCCACCCAAAAATCCATACCAGACCCTTTATCTGAGCTTGCAACCTGGCAGGCCGCAGGAAAAGAGGGGGGGACGAGAGAGCGCCCCCCCCACCTGAACTGTACCAGGCCACATGCCCTCAACATTGGGAGGATTCTTTGGGGGTCTGTGACCCCCTCAAAGCACCATGTCCCCATGTTGATGGGGTCTGCGGGCGGGGGGCTTATCAGAATATGGAAGCCCCCTTTAACAAGGGGACCCCTAGATCCCAGCCCCCCTGTTTGAAATGGTAAGGGGGTACAAAAGTCCCCCTAAAATTTCACAAAGAAAGTGTAAAAAATGTTTAAAAAACACACTGACACCATTGGGAAAAGTCCTTTACTAAAAATAAAAAAAAATAAAAAAAAGATTCCAGCAGTGGTAATCCACTCTTGCTATCCAGCGATGGCTGGTCTCTTCTCCGGGGTCCAGCGATGGCTGATCTCTTCCGATGACATCCAGCGCAGCGCATCCTGTCTCCACGGAGACACTGCGGGAATCCCGGCCTGACAGGTCTTAGCTGAGGAGGACAGGGCCACTCGTCACCTGACCCCACCCCCTCTGATGCAAGGGGGATGTCGGGCTTCCCCAGTGACGTACGGGTGACCCCGCCCCCTCTGATGTAAAAGAAGTCTGCGTTACATCAGAGGGGGGCGGGGTTACCCTGTACATCACTGGGGAAGCCCGGCTTTTCTCTTGCGTCAGAGGGGGCGGGGTCACCCATACATCACTGGGGAAGCCTGGGTTTCTCCACGGAGACACTGTGGAAATCCCAGGTCTTAGCTGAGGAGGACCGGACCACCTGTCACCTGACCCCCTCTGATGGTTCAGGAGGGGGGAGGCGCTCTCTCGTCCCCCCTCTTTTCCTGCGGCCTGCCAGGTTGCGTGCTCGGATAAAGGGTCTGGTATGGATTTTTGGGTGGAACTCCACGCCATTTTTTTTTTTATTCGGCGTGGAGTTCCCCTTAAAATCCATACCAGACCTGAAGGGTCTGGTATGGATATTTAGGGGGAACCACACGTAATTTTTTTTTTAATTTGATCCGGGGTTCCCCTTAATATCCATACCAGACCTGGTAATTGAACTTGGGGGGAACCCCACGCATATTTTTTTTTTTTTATCAATGACTTTCAATGACTGTTCTCTGTATTATGGGAGCCGACAATTCATTATAGCCGCAAGTGATTTTAAAATACTTTTTTTCATGCAAAAATGACACTGTGCAGGGACAGTTCTAAGCACGGTAAACATGCGCCCCTTTACAGGCATACTATACACACCCCCCAGGTACGAAATTTAAAGGAATATTACACTTTTATTGTTTCACTTTAAGCATTATTAAAATCACTGCTCCCAAAAACGGCCATTTTTAAACGTTTTTTTTGCATTGATACATGTCCCCTGGCGCAGAACCCGGGTCCCCAAACACTTTTTAGGACAATAACTTGCATATAAGACTTTAAAATTAGCACTTTATATTTCTCCCATAGACTTTAACAGGGTGTTTGCGGCTTTTAGAATTTGCTGCGAACACCCCAAATGAGTTTGACTCAAACTCGAAGCTCATCCCTAATCCTGAGGGTCTACATCCCAGCTGAAGGTTTTTTTTTATGGTATCTATCTATGTATAATGATTAGGGATGGGCCAAACGCCCCCCTGTTCGGTTCACACCAGAACTTTCGAACATCACAATAGTTCGGAACCGAATAACGAACCCATTAAAGTCTATGGGACCCGAACTGGAAAAAGTGTCCATTTTGAAGGCTTATATGCAAGTAATTGGGCAAACAATGGTTATGGGGGTCCAGGTACTGCCCTGGGGGACATGTACCAATGAAAAAAAAATGTGTAAAAAAACTTCATCTTTAACCACTTACCCACTGGGCACTTAAACACTCTTCCTAACCAGACCAATTTTCAGCTTTCGGTGCTCTCACACTTTGAATGACAATTACTCCGTCATGCAACACTGTACCCAAATGAATTTTGTGTCCTTTTTTTCACACAAATAGAGCTTTCTTTTGGTGGTATTTAATCACTGCTGGGTTTTTTAGTTTTTGCGCTATAAATCAAAATATACAGAAAATTCGGTAAAAAAATAAATAAAAATTCTTTGTTTCTATTAAAATTGATTGCAGAGTATTGGCGAGTATTGGCGAGTATTGGCAGAGTATTGGCAGAGTATTGGCGAGTATTGGCAGAGTATTGGCGAGTATTGGCAGAGTATTGGCAGAGTATTGGCAGAGTATTGGCAGAGTATTGGCAGAGTATTGCAGTGTTGCACAGTGGTGGCAGAGCGTTGCACAGTGGTTGCAGAGCGTTGCAGTGGTGGCAGAGCGTTGCACAGTGGGGGCAGAGCATTGCACAGTGGGGGCAGAGCGTTGCACAGTGGGGGCAGAGCATTGCACAGTGGGGGCAGAGCGTTGCACAGTGGGGGCAGAGTATTGCACAGTGGTTGCAGAGCATTGCACAGTGGTGGCAGAGTATTGCACAGTGGTGGCAGAGCATTGCACAGTGGTTGGTGGCAGAGCATTGCACAGTGGTTGGTGGCAGAGCATTGCACAGTGGTTGCAGAGCATTGCACAGTGGTTGGTGGCAGAGCATTGCACAGTGGTGGCAGAGTATTGCACAGTGGTGGCAGTGTATTGACCAGCGCTGTGGGCACTACACATCCAGCCCACAGCGCTGGTCCCGTCTCTCCCCTTCTCCGCTTCTCTCCTCTCTGTACCGATCGGTACAGAGAGGGGAGGGAGGAACCGGCGTCATGACGTGACGCCGGTTTGTGTACATGTGATCGCTCCGTCATTTGACGGAGCGATCACGTGGTAAACGGCCGCTATCAGCGGCCGTTTACCGTGATCCGTGATGCGCCGTGTCCTCGGGACCCGGCGGTCACGGATGTTCCCGAGTGCGCGCCCCAGGGGGCGCGCGGGAGCAAGTTTCTGGAAAGACGTCCGTAGGACGTCCTCCCAGGATAAGCCGACCGCGCTGTAGCCGTCTTTTGACTATAGCGCGGTCGGCATGTGGTTAAATGAGCAGAGATTTTCAGATGCTTAAAGTAAAAGCATACAAATGAGAAATAACAATAATAATGAAAAATTCCTTTCACTTTAGTGCCTGGGGGTCTCCTTAGGCTACCTGTAAAGTGGCACATCTGTACTGTTTATAGAAGCTGCTGCAGCAATAATTGCATTTATAAAGCCAAAAAAATGAAATTTTCCCTGCAAGCTTTCTTTATTTTGTAAACAACGGCTTGGGGAGCCAGTCTGTGTGATGAGGCCACAATATAGTGCACTGGGAATAAGATTAGAGATTTTTTGGATACATTTTGGTGTCTCTTCATCAGACTTAGATAGAAGTAACAGGTGCAGAAAAATTGGTCTTTGGGTGTTAATCGTGTCCATGAAACCTACACCAAAAAAGTTCTTTCAGATTAAACTAACACCCACAACGCTAGGCAGCTTTGAAGTCCTGCAGAGATTCCACATCCCAAAAACACTTAATCAGCAACATCAAGATCAGGGACTTCATAGTTGCTGGTAATATAGGACAGATTGATTTTGATAAATGTCAGACGGTCCATAGAGTCAGACGCATTCTATTATCAGTAGGGATGGGCGAGCGGTTCGGCCCGAGCATAAGTTTGGTGCAAATTTTTTTTTTTTTCAAAGAAGTTTATTGAAGTTTTACAGTTGTACAATAAATGTAAAACGAATAACATGTATAGAATGCAGTAGAAGTGAATAATTAACGAAAAATGAAAAACGAATAACATGTACAGAATACAGTAGAAGTAGATATTTAACAAAATGCAGAACAAATATCGTCAAATATAAACCTGCGATCCGTAGTCAGGGTAAAAAATACAAATAAGTCTCGAGAGTTCCAGTAATGGTCCAAATCAGGACATCATGTCTAGCTGTGTGATGGTTAGAGGTGAACAGTGAATGTTCAGAGCGAGAAAACATTGTGGGGTCAGAAGTGAGTATATATCGGGGTAGTTTCAGGCCGACAATGTATATCTCGCCTCCGCTCACCCCTGAAGGGATCTTGCTGTGAGCGGGGGCGCGATGAATAGTAGGCTCTAGTGAGTACATGAGAGGCGGCACTGCCATGGGTACACGTGAGGCAATGAAACCCCGTATCAGACAATGTGTATGGACGCAAAAACAAAAAAAAAAATTTTAAAGAGGGGGGGGGGGGGGGGGAAAGGGGGGAAGGGGGGAATGGGGATGCATTGAGAGCCTATGTATCATGTTGGTGTATAGTAGTCTAAAGATATGTGGTTGCGGGTCGACGTCTAGCTGACGGAAGATGTTATGAGCCATGAGGCAAGTATGAACATGTCAAGATAAGATAAGGTTCCAGAAAGTGTCTCTTTCATATTGAGTGCGATTTAGTAGGTTAAGCGTGTAAGGGATCAGTACCATCTGGAGGATTCCTGAAATGTGTCCAGCATGCCCATGTATTGTTGTATTTAGTAGGGTTGTCTGTGGCTTGATGTATGAGGCATTCCATGTTAGCTATGTTATCGACCCTTCGTTTCCATTCTGGTATTGTTGGAGGTGATGTGGTCTTCCAATGGACCGGGAGGCATTGGACTGCTGCATTGATGAGGTGCAGGGTTAACGACTTTGAGTACGAGTGTTGAGGGATAGAGGTGTGGTGTAGGAGAAATTGGGCTGGTGTAAAATCTGGAGTGTATGTCGTAATATGAGAGATCAGGCTGTGTATGTCCGACCAGTAAGTCTGGAGGGCCGGACAGTCCCACCAAATATGCAGCAAGTACCTGGTGCTGAATTGCAACGCCAGCATAAAGGAGAAGTGGCGGGGTGATATTTATGTATTTTGTCCGGGGTCCTGTACCATCTGGAGAGCAGTTTGTATCTGCTCTCCTGAGTGGAGGCATTTATGGAGCCTTTGTGAATATGGCGAAAGATGTGTTCCCATTCTTCAGTGGATAGATTTAAATTGAGATCTGATTCCCATTTCCGGATTGTGGTGTCATTTTTAATGTCATGGGTGTTGAAAAGGAGAGTGTATGTTTTGGAGATCAAGTGTCTTTGAGGTTCAGTTTGCGTACAAAGTGATTCAAAAGGTGTGCGATTCCTGCACCATTGTTGGGGTCGTGGTGAGCTATTGAAAAAATGCCTAAGTTGAAGGAATTTGAAAAATGGGATGTGGTAGTCTGGGAGAGTGGTCGTTATAGCTTGGTGAGACAGTAGTTCGTTGTTATGAAAGAAGTCGAGAGCTCTCGGACAGGGGTTGCCTGTGGTTTCTTGTGTGGTTTGTCGTGTTAGGCCTGGGGGGAATTCAGGGTTGTCCATCAAAGGGGTCATGGGACCATGGGTTGGGATAAGAGCCATGTGTTGGCAAGAGGTACAAAAGCAGAGTAATGTGGTATTGATCAGAGGATGGGGGGACAGAAGTTTAGGGATGTGCGATTGGTGTATCCATGGTAAATGTGACAAAGGGACCTGTGAGAATACTTGTTCCAGCTGGATCCAGTCTTTGTTTGATTTGTGGATATGCCAATCGATCAATCTGGTCAGGTGGCAGGATAGGTAGTATTTTCGTATGTCAGGAAGGCTCAGGCCTCCTAAGAGTTTGGGTAGTGTCATATGTGACCAGCTAAGTCTGGGAGGTTTGGAAGACCAGATGAAGGTTCTGCAGATTCGATTATAAGTGGAGAAGAATGATGGAGGTAGTTTGATGGGAATTCTAGGTAGGATATTCATTTTCAATATTGCAATTCTCCCAAACCAGGAGAAAGTACCCGAATGCCATTTTTGTAGGTCACCATATATGGAGTGTAGTACAGATTGGAAGTTCAACGTGTACAAGTCTGTCAGTCTAGTTGGAAGTTTGATGCCGAGGTATGATATGGCGTCTGTGTCCCAGCTAAAGGGAAAGTTGAGTTTACATTGTGACATAAGTGCAGCAGGGAGGGAGATATTTAAGGCTTTTGATTTGGAGAAATTTATTTGCAGGTTGGACAAGGATTTGAAGAGGGCAAAGTCTTTGAGGAGGTTAGGAATAGTGGTAATGGGATCGGTTAAAAAAAGTAGAATGTCGTCGGCATATGCAGCTATTTTGTAAGTTTTATTTTTGACAGTTAGGCCTTTAATGTCAGGGTTTTCTCTGAGTCGACGGAGAAGAGGTTCCATGGTGAGGAGAAAGATAAGAGGGGATAAAGGGCAACCTTGGCGTGTGCCGTTGGAGATGGAGAAGGCGCTCGACAGGTGACCATTGATTCTAAGCTTGGCTGTTGGGGACGAGTATAGCACTTGGATCAAGAGAGGGGGTAAGCCCACATTTCGGAGCACTGCCTCCATGTAGTCCCAAGCCACCCTGTCGAACGCCTTCTCCGCGTCCAAGGATAGGAAGAAACCTGGGGTTGAAGTTGTGGTGAGCCAGTGGTGTACATTAAGTGCCTTAATGGTGTTGTCCCTGGCTTCCCTGCCAGGGACAAAACCAACCTGGTCTAGATCTATTAATTTTGGGAGAAAGGGCAGGATACGATTGGCTAGTATCTTAGCGTAGAGTTTTAAATGCACGTTTAGGAGTGAGATGGGTCGGTAGTTGGTGATTACCATGGGGTCCTTATCCGGTTTTGGAATTAGTGTGATGTGTGCTTCCAAAAGATCTCTTCGGGCTAGGTCGGAGGTGGGGAGGTTGTTAAAAGCTGTAATCAAATGAGGTAGGAGGGTGTTAGGAAAAGATTTGTAATAACTGGCCGTTAGACCATCGGGGCCTGGGCTCTTTCCTGGTTTCAACTGTTTCAGGGCGTGAAGGGCTTCCTCTAGCGTGAGAGGGGTATTTAGACTATCTGAGTCTGCAGTGGTAAGGGGTGTAGGAGAGTATTTGAGAAGAAAATCATGTAGGGTTGCAGCGCGGTCTGGGTGATTAGTCTGGGTGTGTGGGGTCGGAAGGTTGTATAGATGTGAAAAATATTTGACAAATTGTTCTATTATGTCTTCTGTTTTAGAGTGGGATGTTCCTTTCGCATCTTTAATTATATGAATCGCGTGAGCTGCCTTTTTGCTCTGGAGGGCTTTGGCTAGTAGTTTACCAGATTTGTTACCAAATTCGTAATATATTTTTTGGGACATGGCGTAGTT
Organism: Lithobates sylvaticus; assembly: GCA_028564925.1. Lineage (NCBI taxonomy): Eukaryota > Metazoa > Chordata > Amphibia > Anura > Ranidae > Lithobates > Lithobates sylvaticus. The sequence continues at coordinate 576,222,307 of CM053026.1, read as the reverse complement.
TCGTTTTAGTTTGATGTTTAATTCCCTTAGGAGTTCCTCCCTGGTCTGTGACAGTTCCGTCAGAACCGCAGTCGCAAGGGAAGCCTTATGTTTCTTTTCAAGGTTACGGATCTTAGAGGTTAACAGATCGATGCGTTTTCTCAGTTTGGTACTTTTTGCAGCTAGTGAAATGAGGGTACCACGGATGACACATTTGTGTGCAGCCCATATCGATGCTGGGGAGGAGTCGTCAGTCGTATTATCTTGGAAGTACTGTAAAAGGCGTTCAGATATAATGCATACATTCTCAGTGTCTGTTAGGAGGGAGTTATCTAGTCTCCAGATGGGAGACTTAGGGCGACCGGCGGGTAGGGTTAGAGTCAGGGAGATCGGGTTATGATCTGATAGGACCATTGGGTCTATAGTAACTTTGGTAACGTGGAAAAGATCGTTTTGGGAGACAAATATGTAATCAAGTCTTGAGTACCGGTTGTGAGGTGCGGAATAAAAGGTGAAGTCTTTTTCAGTAGGATGTAGTGTGCGCCATGAGTCGTGTAAAAGTAAATCATGAAATTGAGATTTTATTGTTTTTAGGGCCCTATATGTTAATGTGGAGTGACCGTTCGATGTGTCCAGCGTCGGGTTCAGTGCAATGTTAAAGTCACCACCAACTATAAGGGTGCCTGAGTAAAACGCAGTGAGTTGTTGGAGAGTGGTGCGGAAGAACGTGACCTGATGAGCGTTGGGGGCGTAAATGTTTGCAATGGTTATGGGTCTATCTTGAAGTGTACCTTTTAGAAAAATGAATCGACCATCTGTATCTTTTTGAATGTCAGTAATGTGGAGTGGGCAATGTCGAGAAATAAGGATGGAGACTCCTTTGGATTTGGCCGATATATTAGGGGCATGGTGGGCCGAGGGGAAGTGTGTGTTGTGTAATCTTGGGACATTGTCAGACCTAAAATGAGTCTCCTGAAGTAGGGCAACGTGAACTTTAGCTTTGAGTAGAGAGGATAGTAGCAGCGATCTCTTTTCTGGTGTGTTAAGGCCCTGTACATTGATTGAGCATATCTTAATGTGGGGGAAAGGAGGCGTATCAGGTCGAGGTGTAGGGAGGTTGTCCATTTGTGTTGTATACCCAGGAATTTTATGGATATAAAACGAAGGGGAGTAAGGAGAGTGAGAGATAGAGGGAGAAAAAAAAAAAAAAAATAAAAAAAAAAAAAAAAGGGGGGGGGGGATGGACCAGGTCTATACGAGCCTCGGTACCTTAATTAATAAAGCGCGAGACAGTAAATGTTGGATCTGATGAAGGTGAGTAGGGCGGATGCCCTGAAATGACCGAAGAGGTAGCGGGAGAGTATCCCTAACCGTCTCAGAAATGGGGGATCGGTGTACGTACAGAGTGGGGACCACGACTACCCTCCTAAAGGAGTAGTAGCAGGTGTGACCACTGCTGTGTGGGGTTTGGCGAAAGCTCTGACAAGAAGAGATGTAAGGTGGAATATATCAGAATAAAAGCCCGCCATAACACGACCAATACAGAACTATAGGTGAAGGAGGCGAGGAGGTGGAGAGTAGGAGGTACTGTAGGATCTAATATGGGTGGGGATCTGTGAGCCTGGGCGGCCAGTGTAGTATATGTGGAGATATGTATGCGTTTGAGGACCGTAGTGATATGTGGCGTATGTGAGATTCATGTTGGGGGGTTTATCACAGGCGTGTAAGGCGAATAGCTATAGGTAACAGCATCAACAGTGTGTTTGCGAGTCTGTAGTTTAACCTAAGGCCTAGCAAAAACAGCGTAATGAGGGTGTAGATTATCACAGTATAGGGTAATCATGTAATGTTAGAATAACCGAGGTCAAACAATATAGTCCCATAGGGGGACTCATTACCACAACTATGCCTGTAGAGGATAAAACAAAAAGAAAACAAAGTGTAACTAGCCCAGTGAAATTCGTTGGGCAACATATTGGAGTCAAACAAACAGTGATTGCTGACCGTATGGAAGATGGATCCGTTCTAACAGGTAGGAGTCTGTGTTTACCGGTTTTAGTAGCTTATGAAGAAATGGATGTTGCCATTGTCCTGGTAAGCATGTTGCGTACGATTGTCTTCATTGTGGGGAACGTATCATCTAGATCCCCTGTGGAGGACATTCGAGTGGAGGAGCAAGTAGCCTGGAAAAAAGCAAATAGTTACCGATGTATGCGTTGTAGGATCAGTCAGGGCCACAAAAGAAGCCGGGGTCTTTGTGCCGGAGGGTGAGAGGCTGAGCGCGGCGTTACATGTATTCCCTTGTTGGGGTGATGACGTTGGCCATGTAGGTTCTACGCTTGCGTACGTTGGAAGGCGGAGTCCAGCGCGGGGCATTGTGGGGCTTGTAGTACACAGAGGGTGAAGAGCGTGCAGCGTATATGCCGATAGAGTCTATTGTAGAACGAGAAGGAGACTTACATTGGAGTCATATAGAGAGAGTAAAGAACACCAGGGATTAACCGAACCGCTGTATCACTGGGCATACTCGGAAGTAAACAGGCAAAGCGTGATCCCAGCCTCATGTGATGAGATGACACCCTATACTTGAGAGGGGCAAAAAAAAGTAATAAAAAAAAAAAAAAGGGAAAAAGAGAGAAAATGCCAGTACATTAGGTAAAGGGTGAGACAGCAAGCACAGGTGGGAATCCAAGCGTAGCGGTATGGTAGTCAGATGTGGTAGACATGGAAGTTGATAGCGGTGGGATGTGTGGCGTGGCAACATACATACCGGGACAACGGTGAATATGCTATTCGCGGTGGAGCATCGTCCGGCAGCTCCATCACTGACACGGATGAAAGTCAGACGGGAATGGAGGCACATAAGACAGCATCCACACTGCGGGCCCATGTAACAGAGATGAGGTGTGGTGGTCCGTCCGGGCGAGAATGTCAGTAGTCTCTCCTAGCCCGCCGTGGAGCGGGGGATTGTGGAGGGCTGCGGTGACGATGGTGTCCTCTGCGGGGAGTGTGGCTCTCAGCGGTGGTGTGGGACCCGTTCCGGCGCACATCTGGGGACTGGGCATCCATCGGTTCGGTAGGGGGTGAGTCGCGGTGTACTGCTAAACGGCGGAATTCAGCAAACCAGTCTGGCACCTCTGTTGTTGGGATGTTCAGTGTGTGGCAGAACCTGGGTAGATCTTCCGGCACTTTTAGCAGTGCAGTACGGCCCTGGGAGGAAGCTGAAAGGCAGAAGGGAAATTTCCATTTGTATACAATACCATGAGATCGAAGGACATCCAGTAGTGGTCTTAAGTGTCTTCTGTGTTGTAGAGTGATGCTCGACAGGTCTTGGTATATTTGGATCGGGTTACCATCACACTGAATTTGAGGGCGACCTCTGGCTTGTTTAAGGATTTCTTCTTTCAGCTTAAAATCCACGATGCAGCAGATAATGTCCCTGGGGGGATCGTTCTCTTTGCCTTTGGGTCGCAGGGCCCTGTGGATACTCTCCATATCAATAGGGGTGGATGGAGGTCTGTGCAGTAAATCGTTGAAGAGGCCAGTGACTGCAGGGACTATTCTGTCACCTTCCACGGATTCTGGAAGACCTCTGACCCTCAAATTATGGCATCTCCCCTTGTTATCGAGGTCTTCCAGGTGTCGTGCCATGTCCCGCAGTTGTAGGGTGTGGGTATCAACATGATGGGTGGTCTTTTTCAGTTGGGCGCCTTGTTGGTGTACAGTATCTTCAACCGCCATTACTCTCTCATTGACCGCTCTGAGATCAAGGCGTAGCTCTGAGATGGCCGCCGATAGAGTGTCCTTAATGTCTGCAGCAATGGTGCGTAGGTCGTTGATGTTAAGTTGAGGCTGAGGGTGCGGAGTTGAGTGATCTGGGGCCCCGTCAGTAGTGGGAATAGCTGGGGTGGGTAGGAGCGGTATTCCAGTCAGCGACGCGCTCTGCGCCTGAGAGCTTCTGAGGTGATTGTCTGCCATGTTCCCCCTGTCGGGCCTAAACATAGCAGGGATGTTGCCTTGTCTGGACCCGGATTGTCTCCGCGGAGAGCGGGATCAGGAGGCTGGATCGGGAGGCTGAAGAGGTCCTTGAGGCAGTCCCCATGCGATAGCAGGTGTGAGGCAGTGAAAAACCTCCGATAGTCAGATAGCTTGTCGTGAGGCAGCGGGAGCTCAAAGACTAAGCGTCCATCTTCTTGCTGTTTTTTTCAATGACTTTCATCTGTATTGCCGGGACCGACAATTCATTATAGCCCAGAGTACTTTTAAATGACTTTTAAATGTCATTTTGTGCAGGGACTGTTCTAAACATGGGAAAATGCGCCACTTTACAGGCATACTATAGACACTGTGAAGAAACGTCCCTACACTCGGCTTGAGTGCTTTCGTCATATACCACTTCCTCCCAGTCTGAATATAGATATCAGATATTCCACCCGCTCACAAGCACAAAACAAGATGACACTTGTTTAGTTGCTCAACATGGACTGATTTATTAGAACCAAAATAAAAGTATTTATAATACAGTTGAATAGGAGGTCCCCCTCCTGCTAATATTATTCTAACAATACAACTGTAGCCAGAAACAGAATTAACCTGAGCTAATTATCTAAATCAACACAGACTAGTTGACTGAGGGATAAGGGGTTTTCAGGGTAAGACTTAACGGCTCCTAGCTCACTAACTATTCAATACACATTACCATAAATATCAACACAGGGTTAAGTAGCACAAACAACAATGTGTGGAATACTCTTACAAGCTAGACTAGACTCATTTACATTATACAAGACAACAGACAGGTGGCTGGAGTTGATGATATTAGCATCTGACAGTGTGTCCCAACAGCATGGGACAACACACATTATATATACAGCATTGAATCTGACTAGCACAGATTATAGTGGGGTTCTCATTCACCCTGTGCCCCTTAAAATCCAGGGCCCATAATCAGTTGGCAAGAGGCTCACATTCAGTCCTCTCAAAAAGCCTGTGTCCCGGCTAGGTCTGTCACAGACACCCCCCAGGTACGAAATTTAAAGGAATATTTCACTTTTATTGTTTCACTTTAAGCATTATTAAAATCAATGCTCACGAAAAAACTGCCGTTTTAAAAACGTTTTTTTGGGTTGATACATGTCCCCTGGGACCCCAAACACTTTTTATGACAATAACTTGCATATAATCGGAGGTGTTCGGCCCATCCCTAATTATCAGTAACAAAACCTCCAGCAGCACTAAATGCCTGAAAGCATGCAGGATGCAGGGCAGCCGAGCATCTCAATTGCATACTGGGGCAAGTTCTGGCCAGTGGTCTATTCTCATGACCCAGTAAAACAGTGGATCATCAACTGGAAATCTCACTATCTCTGTTTTTGCCCCTAGATAATAATCCCCCATATGATGCAGATGCTGCCGTTGGGATGTGGAAGCTGACATCCCTGGGTGGAGAGGACTAAAAAAATTGTGAAATGTATCACTTAGGCGGCCGCCTTCTCCACCACTCCTCTCTTGACCAACAGAAGCCTCAAAACATGACACTGTAACCTACCAGAGTCAGGAAAAGCATTAAATAAACTCTTTAAGGTGTCCTCAAGAGATTTCATCTTCTGCACCCTCTGTGGGGATGGAATGAGTTCTGAGACTTACACCTTGTAACACTCCTTTTCACACAGAGGGCGTTTTGCAGGCGCTATAGCGTTTGAGGGCAATCTGCCCTCAAACTGCTGCTCCATTGTCTCCAGTGTGAAAGCCTGAGGGCTTTCACACTGGAGCGGTGCGCTAGCAGGACGCCAGGAAAAGTCCTGCCAGCAGCTTCTTTGGAGCGGTGAAGGAGCGGTGTGTTTACCACTCCTCCACCACTGCTCCGCATTGAAATCAATGGGGCAGCGCTGCAATAATGCCAGCAAAACGCTGCTATTGCGGCATATTGCCGGCGGTTTAAACCCTTTCTCTGCCGCTAGCGGGGGGTAAAAGTGCCCCGCTAGCGGCCGTAATGCGCCTCAAATCCGACGGCTAAAAATAGTGGCGTTTTACCGCTGACGCTATGAGCGGCTTGGTGTGAAAGCCGTCTTACGGTGGTCAAAGAGGGTTGCCAACCAATAGTGATCCTTCTCCTTTATGTCATGTATTCTTGGGACCTTGAGGGAGCCAATGCACTGCAAGTTTGTGGAAGCATGAGAAGAAGACTCCTCGGGGGTCACCTAGGATTACAGTATCTGGAACTGCCTCCTCCCAGCCAAGGTTTCTTGGGATAGAAAACCATCTCTTAATCTTTGCCGTCTGTCTACCTCTGCTTCAATGCCTCCAAAACTGCCAGAATCCTCCTCCTCCATCTCCTCTTGTGTGTTCTGTAGCATATGAAGAATAGTGTCTGCAAAAAGCGATCATTGAGAGGAAAGGAAGTCCTCCTCTTCCTCCAGCTGCTCTGCCTCAAGTGCCCTGTCCATAATGTCATGCAGAGTCTGCTCCGGCAGGAACAAAACAGGGATTGTGTCACCGATGCATGCATTGTCATGGCTCACCATCCTTGTGGCCTCCTCAAATGGTGACAGTACAGTGCATACATCCTTTATGAGCAGCCATTGGTGTGGTGTGCCTGAGCCTGTCATTGTGCCATACTTACACAGGTACTCGTTGACGACCCTCTGCTGCATGTGCAGCCTCTGCTGCATTGCCAAAGTCGAGTTCCACCTGGTGGGTATGTCACAAAGCAGGCAGTTTACAGGCAGGTGGAACTCCTTTGGAGGCTGTGTATGACCGCCTGAAATGGTTACAGACTCTTCTCTGGTGTGGTTCCTGCCCCCTAGACACACCAGCTGAAGCACTGCATGCCACCTTTTAGCCTGACTCATTGAATATCCCCTTGAACGCTTAGGGGATACTTGTGGTTCATAGGGCAATTCAGCTGACAAATCTTGCATCATCACCACTAGCTGTATAGAGACATGGTGGCACAACATTCTGAAGTAGACATGTGCGGTTCATTTCAAATTAATATTCGGACACATTTTTTGTTATTCGGACATCTGGATATACCCGAATACCAAAATTACAATATAAAAAATTTTACTGAATGCTCCAAATAACGTAATGAAATTCATCAGAATTTCAGAAATTCGGTCTGAAATTTTTATCGAATTTTACATTGAACTCCAGTAAATTTTAACTACACATTTTGCTGAAATCAAAGACTGTGTGTGTTATTAGAGTACCATTTCAAAATAATGCTGTTTTTGTTAAGCCAAAGGTGATTTAAAGAGTCATTGTAATCATTTGATGAAGATTTTTCTTTTTTGTTTGTTCACTTTAGTGCATTCGAATCGAAAACAATATAACATTTTAGTTTCGATCTATTCGAAAACTTATCAATTTGATTGTTTCGAAACAAATAAAATCTGTAAATTTGAAGAAAATTTGAAAATCCTGAATATGAATTCCAAAAAATAATTCTGAATACGAATTCTGAATATGAATTGAATGAATCAACTGAACTTAACTAACGACATAACTAGATTAACGAATCAAAACTAAACAAAACAAATATCTCTTAATCATGCACATGTCTAAGCTGAAGCACTGAGCTCTATCCGGCATCCTTCCGAGTTACAAGCAGGGTTACCCAGTGTGCTGTGAATGAGGTGATCAAATACCACCAAAAGAAAGCTCTATTTGTGGGAAAAAAGGACGTCAATTTTGTTTGGGTACAGCGTCGCATGACCACGCAATTGACAAAGCACTGGGCACTTAAACCCCCTTCCTAACCAGGCCAATTTCAGCTTTCGGTGCTCTCACATTTTGAATGACAATTACTCAGTCATGCAACACTGTACCTATATGAAATTTTTGTCCTTTTTTTCACACAAATAGAGCTTTCTTTTGGTGGTACTTAATCACTGCTGTTTTTTTTTGTTTTTTTGCGCTATAAAAGAAAAAACACAGAAAATTCTGTAAACAAAAGCATTTTTCTTAGTTTCTGTTATAACATTTTGCAAATTAGTAATTTTTCTTCATATATTTTGGCCAAAAATTATACCGCTACATATCTTTGGTAAAAATAACCCAATCGGTGTATATTATTTGGTCCTTGTGAAAGTTATAGTGTTCACAAGCTATGGTGCCAATCTCTGAAAATTTATCACACCTGAAGTACTGATGGCCTATCTCATTTAATTTCTTCAGGAAAGTACAAATGCCCAGCAAATTACCCATTTTTGGAAAGTAGACATTCCAAGGTATTTAGTAAGAGGCATGGTGAGTTTTTTGAAGTTGTAATTTTTTTCCCACAATTCTTTGCAAAATCAAGATTTTCTTTTCGTTTTCACAAAATTGTTATATTAGCAGGTTATTTCTCACACACAGCATATGCATAGCACAAATTACAAATTACACCCCAAAACACATTCTGCTCCTCCTCCTGAGTATGGCAATACCACATGTGTGAGACTTTTACACAGCGTGGCCACATACAGAGGCCCAACATGCAGGGAGCGCCATCAGGCGTTCTTGGAGCATAAATTACACATATAATTTCTTGACTACCTCTTACACTTTTGAAGGCCCTGGAGCATCAGGACAATAGAAATGCCCCACTAATGGCCCCATTTTGAAAGAAAACAACCCAATGTATAATCTATGAGGCATATCGAGTCTTTTGAACATGTCATTTTTTTCTACAAGTTTTTGTAAAATGAGTAAATAAAATGAAAACGCATTTTTTTTACACAACATTGTCCATTTACACAATATTTCTAACAGCATGTACATACCAAACATTACATTCATTCTCCTACTCCTCCTGAGTATGGCAATACTACATGTGTGAGACTTTGCCACAGCGTGGCCACATACAGAGGCCCAACATGCATGGAGCACCATCAGGTGTTCTAGGGACATAAGTTTCAAATCTAATTTGACTACCTATTACACTTTTGTGAGGCACTGTAGTGGCATGCATGTGGCATTGATGATAACTGATGTGGCATGGATGAGCATGAATGGGGATGGATGAGCCGTGGTTGGGGATGGCTGAGCATGAATGAGTATGGCCGGGTACGGCTGAGTATGGATGGGTACGGCTGAGTTTGGCTGAGTATGGCTGCGTACGGCTGGGTATAGATGGGATGGCTTGGTACAGCTGAGTATGGCTGGGTACGACTGAGTACGGCTGGGTATAGCTGAGTATGGATGGGTATGGCTAATTATGGATGGGGTGGATGGGATGGCTGAGCATTGATGGATGAGTATTGCTGAGGATGGATGGATGGCTGAGCATGGATGGATAGATAAGTAGGCTGAGTATGGATGGGTATGCTGAGCATGGATGGTTGAGTATGCTGAGTATGGATGTGTGAGCATGGATGGATGGATGAGCATGCTGAGTATGGATGAGTATGCTGAGTATGGATGGGTATGCTGAGCATGGATGGGTATGCTGAGTATGATTGGGTATGCAGAGTATGGATGGATGAGTATGCAGAGTATGGATGGGTATGCAGAGTATGGCTGGATGAGTATTCAGAGTATGGATGGATGGGTATGCAGAGTATGGATGGATGAGTATGCAGAGTATGGATGGATGAGTATGCAGAGTATGGATGGATGAGTATGCAGAATATGGATGGATGGGTATGCAGAGTATGGTTGGATGGGTATGCAGAGTATTGATGGATGGGTATGCAGAGTATGGGTGGATGGGTATGCAGAGTATGGATGGATGGGTATGGATGGCTGAGAATGGATGGATGGATGGATCTGTCACTGAGCAGCGCTGTGGGCACTACACATTCAGCCCACAGCGCTGCTGCCACCGATCTCTCCCCTCTCTGCTCACACTGGATGGAGAGGGGAGGGAGAAACCGGAAATCACGCTGGTTTGTTTACATGTGATCGCTCCATCATTTGACGGAGCGATCATGTGGTAAACGGCCGTGATCAGCGGCCGTTTACCGTGATCCATGATGCGCAGGGTCCTCTGGGCCCGGTGGTCATGGATGTTCTCGGGTGCGCGCCCCAGGGGGTGCACGAGAGCGGGATTCTGGGAGAATGTCACTGTACGCCCTCCCAGAGTTAAGCAACCGCCCTGTAGCCGTCATTCGGCTATGGGCCGGTTGCTAAGTGGTTAAAGTGACGCAGTGCCGTATCGCAAAAAATGGCCTGGTCATTAAGGGGTAAATTCTTCCGGTCCTTAAGTGGTTAATAGACCAGGCTATTCAGTAAAGGGAGAGAAAAAAAACATTCTTAATTTGATAGTCAAGTCCATCTAAATGTGTTGTGCATCTAACACTGCCCTCTCCCAAGGCTGGCAATGCTGTCCAAAGGTGTCTCTGTTGCTCTTCCCTCCAGAGTAGAAATATAATAATTGCAGCCACCACATTTAAGGATCATCATTAGGCTAGAATATATTACATTTTGTTTATTTGTTTGGGGTTTAATACTGCTTTAAGAAATAAAAAAATTTAAAATTAAAAAAAAAATCTTAACCTTGGCTCTACCACAGCACCGCCTAAAGGTATCCAATTATTTACAAATTGTTTACAAGGATTCAGCTTATTCTGGCACGAACAGTATGCTGTAGAATATTTGACATGCTGTTCTGTTGAAAGTTTAATATGATAACACAAACAAGCCAGAAAGTGTTGCTCTCTCCCTACAAAGGTGGGTCAGAATCCATTGTCTACCTGCAGGTTATATCTCATCCTGTCTAGTTTTGATGGTAGTCTCTTAATTATTTGCCAATGAAAAGAAGAAAAATGATGTAAAAACAAGTATTAAATAATAACTATTAGGAAATCCTCTTGTATTAAAATGTATATAGAAACTTTTTAATTTTCTCTCCCTTTTGATCTGCTAAATATACCATTGAAAGTGTTGTTTGCCAAAAATCTTTTTAGCTGGTGACCTTCCTGTGCTCTCTGCCTGTGTATGAGCAGAGGTTTGGGAAATGAGTAGAAGGAACATAAGGAGAGGTCTGTATTCTGTATTAATTTTCATGAAGTAGGCAAGACTGCCACCACATGTTTAGGAATTCACAGCTGAGTTTTCATGCAAAAGATGAAGGAGCAGACTATATTTATGGCACATAAGCAGTTATTTTTCTGTACTGGGTAAATGTTTTCAAAAGATGTACTAAATATGTTTTTTTTTTTTTTATTATTTCACGTTGGCATATGCTACATTATACATAAATCTTGTTGCTATGGCTTACTGTAACATGAAGCTCATCACTTATATTTGTACTACTATATTAACCACTTGACCACTGGGCACTTAAACACCCTTCCTAACCAGACCAATTTTCAGCTTTTGGTGCTCTCACATTTTGAATGACAATTACTCATGCAACACTGTACCTATATGAAATGTTTGTCCTTTTTTTCACACAAATAGAGCTTTCTTTTGGTGGTATTTAATCACCACTGGGTATTTTATTTTTTGCGCTATAAAAGAAAAAAGACTGAAAATTCTGTAAAAAAAAATAATTTTTCTTCGTTTCTGTTATAAAATTTAACAAATTAGTAATTTTTCTTCATACAATTTGTCCAAAATGTATACTGCTACATATCTTTGGTGCATATTATTTGGTCTTTGTGAAAGTTATAGCTATGGTGCCAATATCTGAAAATTGATCACACCTGAAGTACTGACGGCCTATCTCATTTCTTAAAACCCTAACATGCCAGAAAAGCACAAATACCCCCCAAATTACCCCTTTTTGGAAAGAAGACATTCCAAGGTATTTAGAAAGATGCATGGTGTGAGGTTTTTGAAGTTGTCATTTTTTTCCACAATTCTTTGCAAAATCAAGATTTTTTTTTTACTTTTTTTTTCACAAAATTGTCATATTAGCAGGTTTATTTCTCACACACAGCATATCCCGAGTATGGCGATACCACATGTGTGAGACTTTTACACAGCGTGGCCACATACAGAGGCCCAACATGCAGGGAACACCTGCAGGCGTTCTGGAGCACCCAGGCCAATTCTGACATTTCTCTCCTACATGTAAAAATGCTCATTTATTTTCTAGAAAATTACATAGAACCCCAAAACATTATATATGTTTTTTATCAAAGACCCTAGAGAATACAATGGTGGTTGTTGCAACTTTTTATCTTGCACGGTATTTGCGCAGCAATTTTTCGAACGCATTTTTTTGGGGAAAAAAACTGTTTTGTGCTTTAAAAAAAACAAAACATAAAGTTAGCCCAATGTTTTTGCATATTGTTAAAGATGAAGTTACACTGAGTAAATAGATACCTAACATGTCACCCTTCAAAATTGTACACACTCGTGGAATGGCGCCAAACTTTGCTACTTAAAAATACCCATAGGTGACGCTTTAATTTTTTTTACTGGTTACATCTTTTGAGTTACAGAGGATGTCTAGAGCCAAAATTATTGCTCTCACTCCAACGTTTGCAGCGATACCTCATATGTGTGGTTTGCACACCGTTTTCATATGTGGGCGGGACTTACGTATGCGTTCGCTTCTACATGCGAGCACACGGGGACATTTTACTTTATTTGTTTTAGTTTGACATTTTTTCCCCAAAAATACATTGTTTGATCACTTTTATTCCTATTACAATGAATGTAAACATCCCTTAGGAATATGGCATGACAGATCCTCTTTATAGTGAGATATGGGGTCAATAAGACCCTACATCTCACCTCTAGGCTGGGAAGCCTGAAATAATAAAAAAACAATCCTGGCTTTGATCGTGTCGGCGAGTCAGTAGAAGCACCAGAGGGCTATGGGAGGGGGGATGTCCCCTCTTGCCTCCCAAAGGAATGATCAAGCAGTGGAACAGCCAATATGATCATTCTTATGGTGTAGGGAATCGCTGGCTAAAAAAGCTGATATCTGAATGATGCCTGTAGCTGCAAGCATCATTCAGATATCCCCGCACAAAGTCAAGAATGTCATATGACGGTCGGCGGGCAGGTAGTGGTTAAAATGCATTTTTTTTTAACACAAAGTTGTCCATGTATACAATATTTCTAACACATAGCATGTACATACCAAAAATGACACCCCAAAGTAGATTCTCCTACTCCTCCTGAGTACGGCGATACCACATGTGTGAGACTTCCACAGCCTGGTCACATACAGAGGGCGAGTATAGCCGAGCATGGCCGAGCATGGCTGGGTATGGCTGAATATGGCTGAGTATGGCCGAGCATGGCTGGGTATCGCTGAGTATGGCTGGGTATTACCGAGTATTGCAGAGTATGACTGGGTATCACTGAGAATTGCAGAGTATGGCTGGGTATGGCAGAGTATGGCTGGGTATGGCAGAGTATGGCAGGGTATTGCAGAGTATGGCTGGGTATGGCAGAGTATGGCTGGGTATGGCTGAGTATTGCAGAGTATTGGCAGGGTATGGCAGAGTATTGCAGAGTATGGCTGGGTATTGCAGAGTATTGGCTGAATATTGCAGAGTATTGGCAGGGTATGGCAGAGTATTGCAGAGTATTGCAGTGTATGGCTGGGTATTGCAGAGTATTGGCTGAGTATTGCAGAGTATTGGCAGGGTATTGCAGGGTATTGCAGAGTATTGGCAGGGTATGGCAGAGTATTGCAGAGTATGGCTGGGTATTGCAGAGTATTGGCTGAATATTGCAGAGTATTGGCAGGGTATGGCAGAGTATTGCAGAGTATTGCAGTGTATGGCTGGGTATTGCAGAGTATTGGCTGAGTATTGCAGAGTATTGGCAGGGTATGGCAGAGTATTGCAGAGTATTGGCAGGGTATGGCAGAGTATTGCAGAGTATTGGCAGGGTATGGCAGAGTATTGCAGAGTATTGGCAGGGTATGGCAGAGTATGGCAGGGTACAAGCTGCACATGTTCAGTTTGGTGTGTATTGTTATAGAGTTTTGTTTTTTCTTGGGAGAGTGCATGTGATCAGCACAGGGCCAATCAGCACTGTCCAGACAGAGGGTCAGGGGTCCCGCAGCCTCACAGGACAGTCAGAGTAGAATGAAAACTCTTCCTACAAGCTTTAACCAGACACTGATAGAAGTCACAAGACTGCTATATACTGCTGATGAGAAAAGATATTTATCAGTTTATTCATACTAAAATAATTGCATTTCATCTTCTGTGTACTGTGTGAGACCAGATATAGTGCAGGGTCCTTGGTTTAGTAACACTTTTAAGCCCCATACACACGGTCGGACAATCCGCGGACCAGGTCGGTCGGATCCTGTCCGTCATACTTTGTCTGATGTTGGTTTTGCGTACCTAGTGCATTTGGCACCCGGGGCGGATCCGATATATCTGAACCCCCCCCCCCACCTTAAAACGTAAAAACACCCCCGTGTGCCCCTTCAAACCTCTGCATCCTTAAATATCTCTTTGTCACTACTGTGTACATTACACCGGGGACAACCGTACACACGATCGGATTTGGTGTGATCGGACCGTGTTGTCGGCACCCCCCCACCTTAAAACGTAAAAACACCCCACTGTGCCCCTTCAAATGGTACACACACACAGCACTCTTCACCCCTTTACAATACACAGAACCCTGCACCTGTGGACCCCTTTACAGTACTCAGCACTATGGACCCCTTTACATTCCACAGCACTCTGGACCCCTTTACATTACACAGCACTCTGGACCCCCTTTTACATTACACAGCACCCTGCACCTCTGGACCCCTTTACATTACACTGCACTCTGGACCCCTTTACACTACACAGCACCCAGCACCTCTGGACCCCTTTACATTACACAGCACCCTGCACCTCTGGACCCCTTTACATTACACAGCACTCTGGACCCCTTTACATTACACAGCACTCTGGACCCCTTTACATTACACAGCCTCTGGACCCCTTTACATTACACAGCACTCTGGACCCCTTTACATTACACAGCACCCTGCGCCTCTGGACCCCTTTACATTACACAGCACTCTGGACCCCTTTACATTACACAGCACCCTGCGCCTCTGGACCCCTTTACATTACACAGCACTCTGGACCCCTTTACATTACACAGCCCCCTGCGCCTCTGGACCCCTTTACATTACACAGCACTCTGGACCCCTTTACATTACACAGAACCCTGCGCCTCTGGACCCCTTTAAATTACACAGCACTCTGGACCCCTTTACATTACACAGCACCCTGCACCTCTGGACCCTTTACATTACACAGCACTCTGGACCCCTTTACATTACACAGAACCCTGCGCCTCTGGACCCCTTTAAATTACACAGCACTCTGGACCCCTTTACATTACACAGCACTCTGGACCCCTTTACATTACACAGCACTCTGGACCCCTTTACATTACACAGCACTCTGGGCCCTTTACATTACACAGCACTCTGGGCCCCTTTACATTACACTGCACTCTGGACCCCTTTACATTACACAGCACTCTGGGCCCCTTTACATTACACAGCACCTCTGGACCCCTTTACATTACACAGCACTCTGGGCCCCTTTACATTACACAGAACTCTGGACCCCTTTACATTACACAGCACTCTGGACCCTTTACATTACACAGCACTCTGGGCCCCTTTACATTACACAGCACTCTGGGCCCTTTACATTACACAGCACCCTGCGCCTCTGGACCCCTTTACATTACACACAGCACTCTGGACCCCTTTACATTACACAGCACTATGGACCCCTTTACATTACACAGCACCCCCTGCACCCCTTTACATTACACAGCACTTCTGGACCCCTTTACATTACACAGCACCTGTATGTTACCCAGACCCGCCTGCAATACAGCCCCCCCTACAATTCAGACCCCCCCCCCTTCAGTGGAGACCCCCCCCCAGTGGAGACCCCCCCCCCCTACAGTACAGACCCCCCCCCAGACCCCCCAACTACAATACAGAGCGCCTCCCCCCCTTCAGACCCATAATGTACCTCGGGTCGGGAGTGTCAGCGCGGGACACACAGCACAGTATAGACTACAAGGAGGAGGGGGAGGCGGCGCCGGCGGCTTCACTCTGCTCGGCTGTTTGAGCCAGCCGAGACAGAGCGGCGAACACCCCCCCCCCCCCTCACCTCACTCACCTCACCTGCCTCTGTGTTATCGCGCCTCTGCGCAAATTAAATCCGCTCTCGGCGCGCTCAGTCTCTGCTTCAATTGCGGAGGGGGCGCCGGCCTGACACCCCCCGCCAGTGTGTGGCACCCGGTGCGGGCCCCCCCCGCACCCCCCCCGCCCCCCCTTCAGCCGCCACCCCCTTGAAAGCACTGGATGACACCTAGAATATTCTCTACAGAACAATACTAGGAATCGTCTTTACTGGAAAGTGCAGTAACATTTAGCAAATGCAGTAGGTCCAGAGCTTAGTAAATGAGCAGAAGCTCTGCTGACTTCCATCATCCAATCATGTGCAAAAATGCTGTTTTTTTCTTTTCCTTACATGTGATTGGGTATGCTTTGCAAAGTGAAGGTTTATCTCATTTACTAAGCTCTAGAGCAACTGCATGTGCAGAGTGCAACTGCACTTTGCACAGTCTATTTGCCTTTAGTAAATCAACCCCTAAGAATACTTTGCACTAGAAAATGTTGGCAGGGCCGTCTTTTCCATTGGGCACGCTGGGCAGTTGCCCGGGGGCCCCACTTGCCTGGGGGGCCCAACCTGCCCAGCGAGCCAAGCATCTATGTCACCCTCGTTTTTATTCCCTGTGACCCCGCGCTCCGGCCATCATGTCCAGTCTCAGGCCGGCCCCTGGCGCCCTGTGATTGGGCGAAAGGGGTCATGTGCAGCAGGTGGGGCTGGCCTGTCAATCGTGGGAGAGCAGGCTGGCCTTCACTGTGAGCTGTGGCCGCTATCTTCGCCTCGGACACCTCCTCTCCGGGTCACCGATCATGTCCCCGCTGGGGCAGGCAGTCTGGCAGTGTGACAGGCGGCGCAGAGCAGAAATGAAAGGAAAAAAAAGGTAGGGGACTCACTCGTGAGGTTTTTTTTGCTGGCCGGGGGGGGGGGGGGAGTAGATATGGTCTGGGGAGAGGGAGCAGCCATAAAGTCAGTGTATAGTGTAATGTATTGTGTATAGTGTAATGTATTGTGTGTAATGTATTGTGTGTAGTGTAATGTATTGTGTATAGTGTAATGTATTGTGTGTAATGTATTGTGTGTAGTGTAATGTATTGTGTGTAATGTATTGTGTGTAGTGTAATGTAGTGTAATGTGTGTAGTGTAATGTATTGTGTGTAATGTATTGTGTGTAGTGTAATGTAGTGTAATGTGTGTAGTGTAATGTATTGTGTGTAGTGTATTGTGTGTAGTGTAATGTAGTGTAATGTGTGTAGTGTAATGTAGTGTAATGTGTGTAGTGTAATGTATTGTGTGTAGTGTATTGTGTGTAGTGTAATGTAGTGTAATGTGTGTAGTGTAATGTATTGTGTGTAGTGTATTGTGTATAGTGTAATGTATTGTGTGTAGTGTATTGTGTATAGTGTAATGTATTGTGTGTAGTGTATTGTGTGTAGTGTAATGTGTGTAGTGTAATGTATTGTGTGTAATGTATTGTGTGTAGTGTAATGTATTGTGTGTAATGTATTGTGTGTAGTGTAATGTGTGTAGTGTAATGTATTGTGTGTAGTGTAATGTATTGTGTGTAGTGTATTGTGTGTAGTGTAATGTGTGTAGTGTATTGTATTGTGTGTAATGTATTGTGTGTAATGTGTAGTGTATTGTGTGTATTGTGTGTAATGTATTGTGTGTAATGTATTGTGTATAGTGTAATGTATTGTGTATAGTGTAATGTATTGTGTATAGTGTAATGTATTGTGTATAGTGTAGTGTAATGTATTGTGTGTAGTGTAGTGTAATGTATTGTGTGTAGTGTAATGTATAGTGTAATGTATTGTGTATAGTGTAATGTATTGTGTATAGTGTACTGTATTGTGTATTGTGTGTAGTGTAATGTATAGTGTAATGTATTGTGTGTAGTGTAATGTGTGTGTGTGTGTGTGTGTGGTGTATTGGTCTGTGGATAGAGTATTCTGTAGCGGTCAGTATGTAGTGTATAGTGTAGTGGTCAGTGGATAGTGTAGATTGTGTAGTAGTGGTCAGTATAGAAATCAGGTAGGGTGGTGTGTAGTGGTCAGTGTGTAGTGTACTGGTCAGTATAGGAATCAGGTAGGTTAGTGTTGTGTGGTATGTAGTGTAGTTTGTGTAGTAGTGGTCAATATAGGATTCAGGTAGGTCAGTGTGGTATGTAGTGTAGTGGTCGGTGTGGTATGTAGTGGTCGGTGTGGTATGTAGTGTAGTGGTCAGTGTGGTGTGGTATGTAGTGTAGTGGTCGGTGTGGTATGTAGTGGTCGGTGTGGTATGTAGTGTAGTGGTCAGTGTGGTGTGGTATGTAGTGTAGTGGTCAGTGCGGTATGTAGTGTAGTGGTCAGTGCGGTATGTAGTGTAGTGGTCAGTGCGGTATGTAGTGTAGTGCACACAGGGGCCCCAGTGCACTGTATTGCCCGGGGGCCTATAATGCTCTTAAGATGGCCCTGAATGTTGGGGAACCCTAGGAATCTTCAACTGGTGCTAGACTGTTGTTGCACAGGCAATACCTAAAGGAATGAGTCCCTCTGAAATAGAAAGGAGATGACCCGGCAGAGCTGGGAAAAACTGTATCTAAGTGAATCCACAGCAGGTGCACAACCTTGAACACAAGCCTTGTGAGATAACAAGTAACAGCAGAACCTTGCAAGTTAAAGGTATGAAAACATAGCAGATTTTTGGGAATAGAGGTGACAGATCAACAGCAAAGTGACAATGACGTGTGACAAATATGTAAGCAGGGAAAGATATGCACAGAAAAATTCACAAAGGGAATCTTATGCGGCGTACACACGGTCGGAATTTCCGATGGAAACAGTCTGATGGGAGCTTTTCAACGGATTTTCCGACCGTGTGTATGCCCATCGGTCTTTTTCTGTCGGAATTTCCGACGGATTTTGGATTGAGAACCTGTTCTCAATTTTTCAGACGGAAAACCTTTCTATCGGGTTTTCCGATCGTGTGTATGCAATTCCGACACGTAAAATTCCGACTCATGCTCGGAAACAATTTGGCGCATGCTCGGAAGCATTAAACTTCCCTTCTATAGTGCTGTCAAACGTGTTTTATGCTGCTGTGTTACAGACCGTTGGAATTTGGTGTGACCGTGTGTAGGCAAGACAGTTTGAGCGAAATTTCGTCGGAATTCTGACGGGAAAACCATCAGAGCTTTTCCCGACGAGAATTCCGACCGTGTCCAGGTGCAATCTGTCTGTCTCTGTATGCCAACTAATGCCGCATACACACGGTCGGAATTCTCGTCGGAAAAAGCTCTGCTGGTTTTCCCGTCGGAATTCCGACGGAATTTCGCTCAAGCTGTCTTGCCTACACACGGTCACACCAAATTCCGACGGTCAATAACACCGCGGCATACAACACGCTCGACTGCACTATAAAAGGCAAGTTTAATGCTTCCGACCATGTGTCAAATTGTTTCCGAGCATGCGTCGGAATTTTGCGTGTCGGAATTGCATACACACAATCAGAAAATCCAATAGAAAGGTTTTCCGTCTGAAAAATTAAGAACAGGTTCTCAATCCAAAGTCCGTCGTAAATTCCGACAGAAAAAGACCGATGGGCATACACACGGTCGGAAAATCCGATGAAAAGCTCCCATCGGACTGTTGAGTACATCTTAATTACCTCCAGTTTAATTTTCTGTGACCTGGAGGGAATTATATTTGAAATTGGTGCATTAAAAAACTATCTGAATCTACCACAATTGTCTGTAAAGTTACCAAAACAGGTGGTGGGCATTTTTAAATCTGGTGGGGGCTATTTTAAAAGACCATAGTGTTAGGCTGCATTCACACTGCCACGTTTTGAATTGCGGGAAGATCTGCCACGGATCTGCCCGCAATTTGACAGCGTGGATGTGTGACTGACAAAACACGGAACTCGTATTTGAGATGCCATTCTTTTGAATGACACATCAAATAGCGGTGCAGGTCTGCCGTGACTGTTGTGCGATAAAACATGCTGCAATTGCGGCAACCCACATCGTGGGACGCATATCGCCCAAAAATAGTTCAGGAGTTACTTTGGGGCGACATGCGTCCCGTCATGCGCGTTGCCGCGATTGCAGCACATTTTATCACGCGACAATCCCGGCAGACCTGCACCGCGATTTGACGTGTCATTCAAATTAATGGAATCTCAAATGTGAGTTCCACGTTTTGTCATTCACACATCAGCGCTATAAAATCGCGGGCAGATCTGCAGCAGATCTACCCACGATTCAAAACGCTGTAGTGTGATTACAGCCTTACAAACCTGTCGGTAGTGCTTAAATGCTGCCAATAACAATAGTGTGTTTTTTTTTTGTTTTTTTTTATGAAAAGCTTAAATACCTTTTCTCACACGGCAGCTGTGCGGTCACCTGATCCCCCCGGCTCATCTTCCCCAATCTATGGAGAGAAGCTGGAGGGGCCGCGATTCCCCTGTGATGTCAGCCAGCCAGCACAGGGGGATCACGTGACCGCACTGCGGCGATGTGAGAAAGGGTATTTAGTATTTTCCTAAAAAAAAAACATATACACTATTGTTAATATGAGCATGATCCGGATGTATATTTGCTGCAATATGCAGCTGAATAGCGGCCGGAGGGGCGGGAGGATGCTGACAGTCACAGCAGAGCAGAGGGATGATGAAGGCATGTAAACTGACCACAGTAATCATGGATCAGCAGCCATAATTACGGTAGTCAGCACAAACAGAGGGACACAGGAACTGGCAGGACCAACCAGATATATTACAAGATAGGAAGAGAAAAATTGCACAGCACAAGCAATGTGCTATAGAGCATGCCTTAAAGGAACAGGATCTTTTTTAGTATTACAACCATTTTAATTTATGCCCCCTACAGAGAATCTTCTGAAATAAGCTACCTAATGCCAACTTTTTTTAAAAGTACTTTTAATTCCCTATTAATTCTGTATAGTAGATAAAGATAGCAATATGGTATTTGCCTAAACATACAGTAATATGTCAATATAACTTAATCAGTTTTTATTACGTATAAGAGAAACTAATGTGATAATAACCTAAATGAGCCATTTGTTATTCTGCACCACTTTACCTGTGTTTCTTTCAAAAATCCAGCCAAGTACACATAAAATTAAAATTTATTTTTTTAAATTAATTTAGCTGAATGGATTTTAGAGGTAAATTGGCATTTGCAGGGGCCAGAGTTAATGATTCACCTTTAGAAACTCACACCATAAATGTATGGTATAATAATAGAATACTCTGTCACACACCAAATATATGTCTAGCTATTGTAATTAGTATAATATGCAGGCATTAAACACAGAGTATTGCCAATTACTTTAACAGTATCTTGCACTGACTTACATTGACTTAATTGTTTGAGTGCACATTTACTGGAGTGCCTGTTTATAAATGCATATATAATTGTTGTAAAGGAGGAGTGGAAAGTTATTTGTTTGCATAATGTAAGATCTGTGTGTAGATTCCTAAGAAGACATTCATCAGATATACATTTTTAAATACTCATAGCCTATTTATTCATTATAACAGTAAAGAATAACTGTTTGCATGATGACTGTAGAAGAATGAATGCTAGAAAATGATAGGTTAAATAAAAGCAATAATAACCAAACAATAAGTTATACACCTTTAGAAATGCTAATTGAAGACAAGGTTAAGGTAATATGCCTGGAAAAATATGACTTTTTGAAAAAAGTACAATATTTGTTTATTAACCACTTCCCGCCCGTTCAATAGCATATTGACGTCCGGGAAGTGGTTCCGTTATCCTGACTGGGCGTCATATGACGTCCTTCAGGATAACATGCCGCCGCGCGCCCGTGGGGGCGCGCATCGCGGCGATCGGTGTAGCGGTGTGTCAGTCTGACACACCGCTACACTGATCTCGGTAAAGAGCCTCCGGCGGAGGCTCTTTACCACGTGATCAGCCGTGTCCAATCACGGCTGATCACGATGTCAACAGGAAAAGCCGGTGATCGGCTTTTCCTCACTCGCGTCTGACAGACGCGAGTAGAGGAGAGCCGATCGGCGGCTCTCCTGACAGGGGGGGGGGTCTGCGCTGATTGTTTATCAGCGCAGCCCCCCTCAGATGCCCACACTGGACCACCAGGGACTCCACTAGGATCACCAGGGAAGTGGGCAACATGTGGATGGCCAGGTATGTACCCCCTGGCCATCCACATGTGCAAATGATGCCCAATCTGTGCCAGTCAGTGCCCACAAATGGGCACTGGTTGGCACCATCAAGTAGCAATCAGTGCCACCCATCACCCAGCAATGCCACCCATCAGTGTTATCAGTGCCACCCATCAGTGTAATCAGTGCCACCCATCAGTGTCCAGCAGTGCCACCTATCAGCGTCCATCCGTGCCCATCAGTGCCCACCTATCAGTGCCCATCAGTGCCCATCCATGCCACCTATCCGTGCCACCCATAAGTGCCCATAAGTGCCGCCTATGAGTGCCCATCAGTGCCGCCTATGAGTGCCCATCAGTGCCACATATGAGTGCCCATCAGTGCCGCATACCAGTGCCACCTATCAGTGCCCATCAGTGCCGCCTATCAGTGCCCATCATCAGTGGCCGTCAGTGCCACCTCATCAGTACCACCTCATTGGTGCCACCTCATTGGTGCCCATCAGTGCCGCTTATCAGTGCCCGTCAGTGCAGCCATATCAGTGCCCATCATTGAAGAAGAAAACGTACTTATTTACAAAAAATTTAACAGAAACAAAGAAAAACTTGTTTTTTTT
>CM053026.1:576142025-576199030 GCA_028564925.1 Lithobates sylvaticus | reverse complement strand
AATGTCTGTATAATACCATACACCCTATGGTGTGTAATTATGGTCAAGCCCTTTCAAGTTTGTATGTCCTGTTTATCCTTAGGCAATCAACTCCATTTTATGACTAAATGACCAGGTGTCCAGTTTGGTGTTTCTAGTATCGGTACTTCAAAGCCTTTCTCTTCCTTTCCCTAGACCACACCCCCCCCCCTTTCCGTTGATCTGTATCCCATATAAGCTGTATGTCCGCCCATTAAAAGACAGACACTATGTGAATTCACTTCCTGTTTCATGTTTTCATCTGAATGTCTCACGATATCTAAAGGGTCCAAGTGGCTTGCCGAATTAACCAAGGATGGCTGTCCAGAACCAGAATTCCTTTCAAAATGGGGGCTCTGTCCGGGGTAAAGTAATCACCCTTGGTAAGTAAATTTCTTGTCTTATTTTGACGAATTGTTTCCTTGCCTTAGCTCTGATACAACTTTAGTCCCGTAAATTTATTAGAAAAGAGACGGACCATGCCTTATAAGTGTTAAAACGGTCTTTGGTAGACCTGTCCTTTTTGAAGGATTTTGCAAATTAAAGAGGTCTTTGGTAGACCCACGGTCTTTGGTAGACCTGTCTTCTGCAAAGACTTTATACATTTAAATAAGTAGTACTACCCTCCTTTTGGGAAGGAGAAAAAGTGTTAATAAGGCAACTACCACCGGGACCCACATCTCTGTATTTGCTTTTCTTCTCTATCACATAAGAGTATATAAGATAATTTGTCATGTGAATTGAAGCTGCAAGGTAAGGCAGTGTTTCTTTCACTGTAATTGTAATAATGGGTCAGTTGCATGGAAAGGATCTCCCACCTCCTCCAAACCCTGGGGAGAATTGTAAAGATTATGTAGCTAGAGTATGTGAAACTAAGTATGAGTTTATTAACCCCTGAGTATCTAACTTAGCTGGGTGGACAGAAAGTATGCACAGTAATGACCTATTCCCTCGAGAAAGAAATAATGATGAATTTCACATAGATATGGTGTAGGGATTATGTCTGGGAGAACAAGAAAGCCTTCCCATGATATTCAGTGTCCCACTCAGTGGGACATGGAATACATGAGAAAAGAGGGGGAGAACTAGTTAAAATATGCCCCTTATTGGTTTCAGACAAATAGTAAGAAACAAAAGGATGAGGCAAATAAGCGATCAGACCCAACTGCCCCTTCCCTCTCATTCAACCCTCCACCATACACAAAACAATGTATAGGCAGGGCTCAAATTTTCCACTCACCTACTCGCATTTTGCGAGTTGAAAATTGTTTCTGGTGAAGAGCTGGGCTGCCAGGGAGTGGGGGGTGAGTGGGGGCGAGTACCGCCGGCATGCGGGGTTAAACAGGAGCCGTTCTACCATCAATTGGTCCGGGAGAAGAGGGCACAGATCACAGAGCGATAGCCTTCTGTTAGTTTGCATTGGAATTGCCTCCGCTCATGATTACACACAACCCCGCCCCCTCCTGACCCCGCGCCTGTGATAGACAGAACACCAGTACAATTCTGGGACGCTTTCTGTCTATCACAGTGTCTATAACAGGCGCGGGGTCAGGAGGGGCGGGGCTGTGTGTAATCATGAGCGGAGGCAATTCCAATGTAAACAGCAGGCTATCGCTCTGTGATCTGTGCCCTCTTCCCCCGGTCCGATCGATGGTAGAACGGCTCCTGTTTAACCCCGCATGCCAGCGGTACTCGCCCCCCGCTCCCTGGCAGCCTAGCTGTGGAGGCAATTGCAACTGTAACAGCAGGCTATCGTGATCCGGCGGCTTTCCTCTTCCCCATGATGATCCTCTGCACAGGTGAGGTGGGATGAGACTGCAGTGGTGGGCACAGGTGAGGTGAGACTGCAGTGGTGGGCACAGGTGAGGTGAGACTGCAGTGGTGGGCACAGGTGAGGTGAGGGGAGGCTGCAATGGTGGGCACAGGTGAGGCGAGGCTGCAATGGTGGGCACAGGTGAGGCGAGGCTGCAATGGTGGGCACAGGTGAGGCTGCAATGGTGGGCACTGATAAGGTTGTAATATTTATTTTTGCAACTTAATTCTAATTGGAACATTTAAGTGTAATTTCATGAGATCATTTATGAGGGCGTGTATAGGGGCGGAATTATGGTAGGGATTGGGTTGGGCAAATGGTGGCGAGTAACACTTAAGGCCTGGCTAGTAGCTCAGGATTTGAAATTTTGAGCCCTGGTATAGGTATGCATAGAAAGTGTAGTTGTATTAGAGAAATGTGATAATATTTTTGTCTACATGTTGTAGTTGGCTAAGTGTGAGAGTTGTGTTTGATTGTGTAGAGGTGTGTGAGATCCATGGATTATGTCATGTCATGTTAGTTGTATTAATATGCCTAAAGTGCTGTATCAACAAAACAGTTGATAACACAGGTTGAATATTGGTTGCATGATGATTTGTTTTGTGTTTGTTATCTATGTTTTATAGTGATGTAACATTGCCACAAGTACAATTACAAGACTAAAAATGTTACCGTATATATTCGAGTATAAGCCGACCCGAATATAAGCTGAGGCACCTAATTTTACCACAAAAAATGGGAAAAACGTATTGACTCGAGTATAAGCCTAGGGTGAGAAATGCGCAGCTACTATAAGTGGAAAAGAGGGTCAACAATACCCATTTGCAGCCTCACTGTGCCCGTTTGCATGCCTCACTGTGCCCATTTGCAGCCATAGGTCCCCCTGCTGCAGAAAAGTGTTTGACTCAAGTATAAGCCGAGGGGGGCCCTTTCAGCACAAAAAAAATTGCTGAAAAACTCAGGTTATACTCGAGTATATACGGTATGTCTGATTTAAAATAGTGAAAAATGTTATCTTTATAATTCGGGTAAAAAAAAAAAAAAAATGTCCTTAAAATTGTAAAAATCATTTACCATGTGTAGTCATTTTGCACTGTGGTAAAGTTAATATGGAAAAGAAAACGTAAAATATTAAATTTGACTATTCTAAAAAAATTTTTTATCTAAACACTTGCTGGGGTGGCTAAGCATGTGGTCATTGGAGCCACACCCAATGCAGTTAATACAATTGATAAAAATAAGTAAAGTGAAATGTTAAAAGATTAGTGACGTAAAAAAAACGCCTTTTTCCCTGACGATTAAAGTTTAAAAAAAATAAGGAATGCTTAATAGTTTAACCACTTGCCGACCAGCGCACGACGATATACGTCGGCAGAATGGCACGTACAGGCAGGAGGGCGTATATATAAGTCCCTCCTTTCTGCCTGTCCGTGCCATCGGGAGCGCGCCGGGAGCGGCGCGCTCCTGCGCTGGTCGTGACCCCCATGAGTCCGGCCGCGGTCCCCATGGACTCGATCGCCGCGGGGACACCCGCGATCGTCTCACGGGAAGGCTGAACGGGGAGATGCCGAGATAAACAGCATCTCCCCGTTCTGCCTAGCAACTAGTGACGCCGATCTCTGCTCCCTGTGATTGGAGCAGAGATCAGCATTCACTAGCTGACAGCCACGCCCCCCCACAGTAAGAAACACACCCCTAGGCACACTTAACCCTTACACTGCCCCCTTGTGGTTAACCCCTTCACTGCCAGTGTCATTTTTACAGGAATCAATGCATTTAAATAGCACTGATTGCTGTATAAATGACAATGGTCCCAAAAATGTGTCAAAAATGTCCGATGTGTCCGCCATAATGTCGCAGTCACAAAAAAAATCGCTGATCGCCGCCATTACTAATACAAAAAAAATTATTAATAAAAATGCTATAGAACTATCCCCTATCTTGTAAACGCTATAACTTCTGCGCAAACCGATCAATAATCGCTTATTGCGATTTTTTTTACCAAAAATATGTAGAAGAATACGTATCGGCCTAAACTGAGGAAAAAAAGTGTTTTTTTATATATTTTTTGGGGGATATTTATTATAGCAAAAAATTAAAAATAATGCGTTTTTTTAAAAAATTGTTGCTCTTTTTTGTTTATAGCGCAAAAAATAAAAACCGCAGGGGCGATCAAATACCACCAAAAGAAAGCTCTATTTGTGGGAAAAAAAAGGACGTCAATTTTGTTTGGGAGCCACGTCGCACGACCGCGCAATTGTCAGTTAAAGCGACGCAGTGTCGAATCGCAAAAAGGGGCCTGGTCCTTTGGCTGCAAATTGGTCCGGTCTGAAAGTGATTAAGGAGCAATGACCGCCACCCTTTCTTTGACACAGGTTAAATTGCATTGCTTGTGTGTGTAAACAGTTGTAGTATCATGCAAATTGAGTGAGCTGAGTGAATTGTAAAGATTAAAATTACCCTTTAGTAATGTACAAATATGTGTATTAAACTGTAATCTTTGTTTTCATAAAGAAACAGGTTTGAAGAGTTTTCCAATGTGTTATGGTGAAGTATAACTTTCTTGTAAGAGATGGGAACTTATAAAAAAAAAATATTTTTTTGAGCTGCTCAATATTTTTTTTAATATATGTTGGCTGCATTTTTTGTGAATTTGTTTCATAAGGTTACCCATCATTAGGGATTTGGTCCCATAGGAGAATACCATTACAGGGTTTAGCGCCACATACCCCCCCCCCCCTTTTAAACTGAATATGGCAAGATGTATCACTTATTTGCCAGGGACAACTGTGAAACCATGATGGGAGTCCTAGCATAGAAGCATGGGGGCAAACTCCGCCTTATTCAATTTTTTTTTAAGGGTTGTGATTATGCCGGTACTGGGCATGCTGGCGTGCCTCCAAGCTTTAGCATCCCGTGCGATGGTTGTGGAGATGGCTACTTCCTTTACTCTGGGTCATGAAACCGCACGACACACTACTCACAATGTGTCCATTAGGGATGGGCCCGGTGCTCGATGCGAACCCACGTTCGCATCGAGCACCGGGCGTTCGCTCGCTCGCTCGCGAGCCCAGAACTATTTTGGCCGCTCGCATCACGTTCGTGTGATGCGAGCGGCCCCGCAATGCATTGCGGCCGGCGCGGCCGACGCAGTGCATTGCTGGCTGATGATTGGCCAAGCATGCACTGTGACCCGCATGCTTGGCCAATCACAGCCCCGGAAACTCGAAGAGCCATAATTGGCTACAGGCAGGACGCCTGTAGCCAATTACAGCTCAGGGGCTGTAGTACACGCCCCCCCTATAAAACGCCGCCACGCCGTCTGCGCCGGTCACATGCTGTTCCGGCGCAGATTGAGCAGGCTGATTCTGTGACACTCTGCTGCATTTAGATAGTTAGAGAGATTCACTTACAGAGATTGAGTTAGATAGATTCAGTTACAAAGATTGATTGAGAAAGAGGGGCTTGTAGTGTGCTCGTGGCAGGCAGGCAGAGCTACTATATTTTGTTACCAGAAGCACCTATAGGACTTGTAGTGTGTTCGTGGCAGGCAGGCAGAGCTCCTATATTTTGTTACCAGAAGCACCTATAGGACTTGTAGTGTGTTCGTGGCAGGCAGGCAGAGCTCCTATATTTTGTTACCAGAAGCACCTATAGGACTTGTAGTGTGTTCGTGGCAGGCAGGCAGAGCTCCTATATTTTGTTACCAGAAGCACCTATAGGACTTGTAGTGTGTTCGTGGCAGGCAGGCAGAGCTCCTATATTTTGTTACCAGAAGCACCTATAGGACTTGTAGTGTGTTCGTGGCAGGCAGGCAGAGCTCCTATATTTTGTTCCCAGAGGCACCTATAGGACTTGAAGTGTGTTAGTCCCATTACACACACAGAGCTATATTTTCTTCCCAGAAGCACCTATAGGACTTGAAGTGTGTTAGTCCCATCACACACACAGAGCTATATTTTCTTCCCAGAAGCACCTATAGGACTTGAAGTGTGTTAGTCCCATCACACACACAGAGCTATATTTTGTTCCCAGAGGCACCTATAGGACTTGAAGTGTGTTAGTCCCATTACACACACAGAGCTATATTTTCTTCCCAGAAGCACCTATAGGACTTGAAGTGTGTTAGTCCCATTACACACACAGAGCTATATTTTTCTTCCCAGAAGCACCTATAGGACTTGAAGTGTGTTAGTCCCATTACACACACAGAGCTATATTTTCTTCCCAGAAGCACCTATAGGACTTGAAGTGTGTTAGTCCCATCACACACACAGAGCTATATTTTGTTCCCAGAAGCACCTATAGGACTTGAAGTGTGTTAGTCCCATCACACACACAGAGCTATATTTTGTTCCCAGAAGCACCTATAGGACTTGAAGTGTGTTAGTCCCATTACACACACAGAGCTATATTTTCTTCCCAGAAGCACCTATAGGACTTGAAGTGTGTTAGTCCCATTACACACACAGAGCTATATTTTTCTTCCCAGAAGCACCTATAGGACTTGAAGTGTGTTAGTCCCATTACACACACAGAGCTATATTTTCTTCCCAGAAGCACCTATAGAACTTGAAGTGTGTTAGTCCCATCACACACACAGAGCTATATTTTGTTCCCAGAAGCACCTATAGGACTTGAAGTGTGTTAGTCCCATCACACACACAGAGCTATATTTTGTTCCCAGAAGCACCTATAGGACTTGAAGTGTGTTAGTCCCATTACACACACAGAGCTATATTTTGTTCCCAGAAGCACCTATAGGACTTGAAGTGTGTTAGTCCCATTACACACACAGAGCTATATTTTGTTCCCAGAAGCACCTATAGGACTTGAAGTGTGTTAGTCCCATTACACACACAGAGCTATATTTTCTTCCCAGAAGCACCTATAGGACTTGAAGTGTGTTAGTCCCATTACACACACAGAGCTATATTTTGTTCCCAGAAGCACCTATAGGACTTGAAGTGTGTTAGTCCCATTACACACACAGAGCTATATTTTGTTCCCAGAAGCACCTATAGGACTTGAAGTGTGTTAGTCCCATCACACACACAGAGCTATATTTTGTTCCCAGAAGCACCTATAGGACTTGAAGTGTGTTAGTCCCATCACACACACAGAGCTATATTTTCTTCCCAGAAGCACCTATAGGACTTGAAGTGTGTTAGTCCCATTACACACACAGAGCTATATTTTGTTCCCAGAAGCACCTATAGGACTTGAAGTGTGTTAGTCCCATTACACACACAGAGCTATATTTTCTTCCCAGAAGCACCTATAGGACTTGAAGTGTGTTAGTCCCATTACACACACAGAGCTATATTTTGTTCCAGAAGCACCTATAGGACTTGAAGTGTGTTAGTCCCATTACACACACAGAGCTATATTTTCTTCCCAGAAGCACCTATAGGACTTGAAGTGTGTTAGTCCCATTACACACACAGAGCTATATTTTGTTCCCAGAAGCACCTATAGGACTTGAAGTGTGTTAGTCCCATTACACACACAGAGCTATATTTTCTTCCCAGAAGCACCTATAGGACTTGAAGTGTGTTAGTCCCATTACACACACAGAGCTATATTTTGTTCCCAGAAGCACCTATAGGACTTGAAGTGTGTTAGTCCCATTACACACACAGAGCTATATTTTGTTCCCAGAAGCACCTATAGGACTTGAAGTGTGTTAGTCCCATTACACACACAGAGCTATATTTTGTTCCCAGAAGCACCTATAGGACTTGAAGTGTGTTAGTCCCATTACACACACAGAGCTATATTTTGTTCCCAGAAGCACCTATAGGACTTGAAGTGTGTTAGTCCCATCACACACACACAGAGCTATATTTTGTTCCCAGAAGCACCTATAGGACTTGAAGTGTGTTAGTCCCATTACACACACAGAGCTATATTTTCTTCCCAGAAGCACCTATAGGACTTGAAGTGTGTTAGTCCCATTACACACACAGAGCTATATTTTCTTCCCAGAAGCACCTATAGGACTTGAAGTGTGTTAGTCCCATTACACACACAGAGCTATATTTTGTTCCCAGAAGCACCTATAGGACTTGAAGTGTGTTAGTCCCATTACACACACAGAGCTATATTTTGTTCCCAGAAGCACCTATAGGACTTGAAGTGTGTTAGTCCCATCACACACACAGAGCTATATTTTGTTCCCAGAAGCACCTATAGGACTTGAAGTGTGTTTGTCCCATCACACACACAGAGCTATATTTTCTTCCCAGAAGCACCTATAGGACTTGAAGTGTGTTAGTCCCATTACACACACAGAGCTATATTTTGTTCCCAGAAGCACCTATAGGACTTGAAGTGTGTTAGTCCCATTACACACACAGAGCTATATTTTGTTCCCAGAAGCACCTATAGGACTTGAAGTGTGTTAGTCCCATTACACACACAGAGCTATATTTTGTTCCCAGAGGCACCTATAGGACTTGAAGTGTGTTAGTCCCATTACACACACAGAGCTATATTTTCTTCCCAGAAGCACCTATAGGACTTGAAGTGTGTTAGTCCCATCACACACACAGAGCTATATTTTCTTCCCAGAAGCACCTATAGGACTTGAAGTGTGTTAGTCCCATCACACACACAGAGCTATATTTTCTTCCCAGAAGCACCTATAGGACTTGAAGTGTGTTAGTCCCATCACACAGAGCTCCTCTATTTTCTTTGCAGAAGCACCCATAGGACTTCTAGTGTGTTAGTGGCATCACACAGAGCTCCTATATATTCTTCTCAGCAGCACCCACAGGACTTCTAGTGTGTTAGTGGCATCACACAGAGCTCCTCTATTTTCTTTGCATAAGCACCCACAGGACTTCTAGTGTGTTAGTGGCATCACACAGAGCTCCTCTATTTTCTTTGCATAAGCACCCACAGGACTTCTAGTGTGTTAGTGGCATCACACAGAGCTCCTCTATTTTCTTTGCATAAGCACCCACAGGACTTCTAGTGTGTTAGTGGCATCACACAGAGCTCCTCTATTTTCTTTGCATAAGCACCCACAGGACTTCTAGTGTGTTAGTGGCATCACACAGAGCTCCTCTATTTTCTTTGCATAAGCACCCACAGGACTTCTAGTGTGTTAGTGGCATCACACAGAGCTCCTCTATTTTCTTTGCATAAGCACCCACAGGACTTCTAGTGTGTTAGTGGCATCACACAGAGCTCCTCTATTTTCTTTGCAGAAGCACCCATAGGACTTCTAGTGTGTTAGTGGCATCACACAGAGCTCCTATATATTCTTCTCAGCAGCACCCACAGGACTTCTAGTGTGTTAGTGGCATCACACAGAGCTCCTCTATTTTCTTTGCATAAGCACCCACAGGACTTCTAGTGTGTTAGTGGCATCACACAGAGCTCCTCTATTTTCTTTGCAGAAGCACCCACAGGACTTCTAGTGTGTTAGTGGCATCACACAGAGCTCCTATATATTCTTCTCAGCAGCACCCACAGGACTTCTAGTGTGTTAGTGGCATCACACAGAGCTCCTCTATTTTCTTTGCATAAGCACCCACAGGACTTCTAGTGTGTTAGTGGCATCACACAGAGCTCCTCTATTTTCTTTGCATAAGCACCCACAGGACTTTTAGTGTGTTAGTGGCATCACACAGAGCTCCTCTATTTTCTTTGCAGAAGCACCCATAGGACTTCTAGTGTGTTAGTGGCATCACACAGAGCTCCTATATATTCTTCTCAGCAGCACCCACAGGACTTCTAGTGTGTTAGTGGCATCACACAGAGCTCCTCTATTTTCTTTGCATAAGCACCCACAGGACTTCTAGTGTGTTAGTGGCATCACACAGAGCTCCTCTATTTTCTTTGCAGAAGCACCCACAGGACTTCTAGTGTGTTAGTGGCATCACACAGAGCTCCTATATATTCTTCTCAGCAGCACCCACAGGACTTCTAGTGTGTTAGTGGCATCACACAGAGCTCCTCTATTTTCTTTGCATAAGCACCCACAGGACTTCTAGTGTGTTAGTGGCATCACACAGAGCTCCTCTATTTTCTTTGCAGAAGCACCCATAGGACTTCTAGTGTGTTAGTGGCATCACACAGAGCTCCTATATATTCTTCTCAGCAGCACCCACAGGACTTCTAGTGTGTTAGTGGCATCACACAGAGCTCCTCTATTTTCTTTGCTGAAGCACCCACAGGACTTCTAGTGTGTTAGTGGCATCACACAGAGCTCCTCTATTTTCTTTGCATAAGCACCCACAGGACTTCTAGTGTGTTAGTGGCATCACACAGAGCTCCTCTATTTTCTTTGCAGAAGCACCCATAGGACTTCTAGTGTGTTAGTGGCATCACACAGAGCTCCTATATTTTCTTCTCAGCAGCACCCACAGGACTACCGACTACAATGGCTGGAAGACCGCCAAGGGGAGGCAGAGCGTGCAGAGCCAAGAACACAGGGCAGGCAGGCTCTGTTTCTAGTGGACGTGGCCGTGGACGTGGACGTGGTCGTGCATCGTCATCAGCACGTGGCCATGGGACACGCGCGTCTTTGTTTTCGGCAGCTGGACATGTGGAGCCGCATCATGCTGAAGGCTTGGTAGAATGGATGACCAAGCCCTCCTCATCCTCCTCATCCTCTCTCACCCAGGCTCAGGGTACTGACAGAGCATCATCAGCCACCCCTTCCCTAGACCCACCATGTCCTCCTGAGGAGTCCCCCGAACTCTTTGAGCACAGTGTTGGGTACATGCTCCAGGAGGATGCCCAACGATTCGAAGGCTCGGATGACGATACCCAGCTTGAGGAATCTGGCAGTACAGTTCCACCAGCTGCAGCTTACTGCCAGGTTTGCTCTAGTGGTGAAGAGGGAGGGGATGATGAGGTCACTGACTCCACGTGGGTGCCTCAAGGGAGAGAGGATGAGGAGGAGGACGAGGAGGAGGAGGATGCGGCGTCACATGTCCAACGAGGCAGGATGCCCCCTGGAGGCCAGGTAGAGGCCAGCACAGCAACTGTACAACACCGCAGAGCTCCGCCTGTGCAGGGCGCTGCCTCTGCACGTTATCAGAAAAGTTCTTTGGTGTGGGCCTTTTTTGAGACGAGTGCAGCAGATCGCACCACTGCTATTTGCAATATTTGTCTCAAGCGTATCTCGCGTGGCCAAAACATCAGCCGCTTGGGCACGACAAGCATGACCAGACATATGGCGACCTGCCATGCAGCTCGTTGGCAGGCACACATAAAAGACCCACACCAAAGAACTAAGCGGACCTCTCCTTGCTCCTCCTCAGCTGGGATCTCCATCCCCACTACACCTTCAGTCCTCTCTGAAAGCTGCTCTGAGAGGACTGAAGGTGTAGAATTCGGTGTGTCACAACCAAGTACTTGCAGTACACCGACGTCCGAATGCAGCAGGCAAATTTCCCTGCCCCAGCTGCTGGACCGTAGAAAGAAGTACACTCCCAGCCATCCACATGCCCAGCGGTTGAATGCTAGCCTTGCTAAATTGCTAGCACTTCAACTGCTGCCTTTTCAGTTGGTAGACTCGGCCCCCTTCCGTGAGTTTGTTCAATGTGCGGTTCCTCAGTGGCAGGTTCCCAAACGCCACTTTTTCTCGCGGAAGGCGATTCCGTCTCTCTACCGGCATGTGGAGGGCAATGTCCATGCCTCGCTGGACAGGGCGGTCAGCGGTAAGGTGCATATTACCGCTGACTCATGGTCCAGCAGGCATGGACAGGGACGGTACCTTTCTTTCACGGCCCATTGGGTCACTCTATTGGCAGCTGGGAGGGATGCAGGACAAGGTGCAGTAGTGTTGGAGGTTGTTCCGCCACCACGCCTCCAAAACGCGACTACTGCTACTGGTTGTGACACACCTCTCTCCTCCACCCCCTCCTCTTCTTCTTCCTCCAGTGCTCTGTCCTTGGAACCAGCGGTGCTCCGTAGGCGTACAAGGGGCTACGCAAGTACGCAGGCAAAAAGATGCCATGCCGTGCTTGCGCTGGTGTGTTTGGGGGACAGGAGCCACACTGGGCCAGAGGTTCTGGCAGCTCTGCAGGGGCAGGCCGAGAGGTGGTTGACGCCACGTCAGCTTAAGCCAGGAATGGTCGTTTCTGACAATGGCACCAACCTCCTCTCCGCCCTGCGACAGGGGCAGCTCACCCATGTGCCCTGCATGGCTCACGTCCTCAACCTGGTGGTGCAGCGGTTCTTGGGCAGGTTCCCAGGCTTACAGGATGTCCTGAGGCAGGCCAGGAAAGTCTGTGTGCATTTCCGCCGATCTTATAATGCCAGTGCTCGGCTGACTGAGCTGCAAAAGGAGCTGAACCTGCCCAAGAACCGCCTAATATCTGACATGCCCACCAGGTGGAACTCAACGTTGGCCATGCTGCAGCGACTGCACACGCAGCAGAGGGCCATCAATGAGTACCTTTGCGACTACGGCACCAGGACAGGGTCAGGGGAGCTTGGTTTTTTTTCCCCACGTCAGTGGAGCATGATCAGGGATGCATGCACTGTCCTCTCACCATTTGAGGAGGCCACGAGGATGGTGAGCAGTGACAGTGCATGCATCAGTGACACTGTCCCTCTTGTCCACCTGTTGGAGCATACGCTGCGTGGGATAATGGACAGGGCACTTGAGGCAGAACAGAGGCAGGAAGAGGAGGACTTCCTTGCCTCTCAAGGCCCCCTTTATCCGGACAGTGTTCCTTCTGTCCCACCCATCACACAGGAAGAGGATGAGGAGGAGGAGGAGGAGGAGGAGGATTGTGTGAGCATGGAGGTGGAGCCTGGCACTCAGCATCAGCAGCAGCAGTCTTTTAGGGATGATGTACAGTCCCAACAAACCAGTGGACTTGTACGTGGCTGGGAGGAGGTGGCTGGCGATCATGTCATCCTCAGTGACCCAGAAGACTCCGGACCGAATGCCTCAGCTAACCTACGCTGCATGGCCTCCCTGATCCTGCAAAGCCTGCGGAAGGATCCTCGTGTTCTTCGGATCAAGGAGAGGGACCATTACTGGCTGGCCACTCTCCTTGATCCGCGGTACAAGGGTAAGGTTGCGGACCTTATCTTGCCGTCGCAGAGGGAGCAGAGGATGAGACATCTCAGGGAGGCCTTGCAGAAAGGTCTGTGCAACGCGTTCCCAGAAACTGGGAGGCTACAAACTCCTGGTCCTGGGCGACGAGTTGCTGAGGCTTCGGTCAGTGGCAGAAGGAGCGGTGGGGAAGGTGGACGTCTGACCGATGCGTTCAGACAATTTTTTAGTCCGCAGCCCCAAGGTATGATCGGTTCCAGCAACCATCGCCAGCGTCTGATATACATGGTGCAGGAATACCTTGGGGCAAGGTCAGACTTGGACACCTTTCCCACCGAAAATCCTCTGGCTTACTGGGTCCTGAGGATGGATCACTGGCCAGAGCTTGCACAGTATGCAATTGAGCTACTGGCCTGTCCTGCCTCCAGCGTTCTTTCCGAACGCACATTCAGTGCTGCTGGAGGATTTGTGACTGATCATAGGGTGCGCCTGTCCACCGCCTCGGTTGATCGACTGACATTCATCAAAATGAATCAGTCTTGGATCACCACCAGCTACCAGGCACCTGAGGCGGATATAACCGAATAATTTTTAATGTCACATCCCTTCAAGACTGCCTATGCTGATGCTGAGTGACTGTCCTCTTATGTTCACTGACTATCCTCTTCCTCCTCCTCAATGATCCATGCCACCACACCAGTGCCTAAGGCACAATTTTTCAGCCCCTGTTTAACAGGGGCGTGTACTTACAATTTTTTAAAAAAATGCTTCGCAACACGTGTGACTGCTGTGCTCCAAGTACAGTCTCTGTGAGGGCCGTGTTGCAGTGTTGTGGCACCAGCACCAGTGCCTAAGGCACAATTTTTCAGCCCCTGTTTAACAGGGGCGTGTACTTACAATTTTTTAAAAAAAATGCTTCGCAACACGTGTGACTGCTGTGCTCCAAGTACAGTCTCTGTGAGGGCCGTGTTGCAGTGTTGTGGCACCAGCACCAGTGCCTAAGGCACAATTTTTCAGCCCCTGTTTAACAGGGGCGGGTACTTACAATTTTTTAAAAAAATGCTTCACAACACGTGTGACTGCTGTGCTCCAAGTACAGTCTCTGTGAGGGCCGTGTTGCAGTGTTGTGGCACCAGCACCAGTGCCTAAGGCACAATTTTTCAGCCCCTGTTTAACAGGGGCGGGTACTTACAATTTTTTAAAAAAATGCTTCGCAACACGTGTGACTGCTGTGCTCCAAGTACAGTCTCTGTGAGGGCCGGGTTGCAGTGTTGTGGCACCAGCACCAGTGCCTAAGGCACAATTTTTCAGCCCCTGTTTAACAGGGGCGTGTACTTACAATTTTTTAAAAAAATGCTTCGCAACACGTGTGACTGCTGTGCTCCAAGTACAGTATCTGTGAGGGCCGGGTTGCAGTGTTGTGGCACCAGCACCAGTGCCTAAGGCACAATTTTTCAGCCCCTGTTTAACAGGGGCGTGTACTTACAATTTTTTAAAAAAATGCTTCGCAACACGTGTGACTGCTGTGCTCCAAGTACAGTCTCTGTGAGGGGTTGCAGTGTTGTGGCACCAGCACCAGTGCCTAAGGCACAATTTTTCAGCCCCTGTTTAACAGGGGCGGGTAATTACAAATCTTGATCTAATAGTTCACAGCAGGGCCCATTCCTGCGCCCACCAAGAGTAACTATGAGGGCCTGCAGTCTTGTGGCAACACCGTCCACCACCACCGCCAAAGGCCCAATTTTTCTGCCCTGTTCATCAGGTGCTTGCAATTACAAATCTTGATCTAATAACTCACAGCAGGGCCCATTCCTGCGCCCACCAAGAGTAACTATGAGGGCCTACAGTCTTGTGGCAACACCGTCCACCACCACCGCCAAAGGCCCAATTTTTCTGCCCTGTTCATCAGGTGCTTGCAATTACAAATCTTGATCTAATAACTCACAGCAGGGCCCATTCCTGCGCCCACCAAGAGTAACTGTGAGAGCTTACAGTCTTGTGGCAAAACCGTCCACCACCACCACCACCACCCCCAATTTTTCTGCCCTGTTCAACAGGTGCATGCAATTACAAATCTTGATCTATTAACTCACAGCAGGGCCCATTCCTGTGCCCACCAGTCTTGTGGCTACACCAACATCTAATAGGGCAAATTTCTGCAGAGTATATACGCCAGGCCCCTACTTTCAAACATCCAACTTACAAACGACTCCTACTTGCAAATGGAAAGAGAAAACAGGAAGTGAGAGGAAATCTACCCCTAGGAAGGGAAATTCTATCCTGTTAGATTTAATTTGGGAAAAAGGTATCTCCTCTCTACTGATACTTTATCACCAATCCTTGTTTCAATTAAAACCCCACTTTTCCAAAAACATTTGTCATTGGGACGGAAAGTGAGGTGACATGTTCTGAACAGATGTGCAAAGACAGCAAATGTTACAGGGGTGATAACCCCTCCCTATGTTCTCCAAAAAGCTTAAAAATAGATTTTTTTGGGATGGAGCTACACTTCATAATGTACCTGTTCAGATTCTACTTAAGATCAAACCTAAAGCCGCAAGTGGTTTTAAATGGCTTCTTTTTTTCCTTTACAAATGTCATTTTGTGCAAGGACAGTTCTAAACACGGGAAACACATGCCACTTCACAGGCATACTTTAGACACCCCCCAGGTACCATATTTAAAGGAAAATTTCACTTTTTTTTTTTCACTTTATGCATCATTAAAATGACTGCTCCCGAAAAAACGTTAGTTTTTAAAAGTTCTTTTTGCATTGATATATGTCCCCTGGGGCAGGACCCGGGTCCCCAAACCTGTTTTATGACATTAACATGCATATTGGCCGTTGTAATTAGCACTTTTGATTTCGAACGTTCGCGTCCATTATAACGTATAGGGTTCGAAAATTTGCGCGAACTTTCGGTCCGTTCGAAGGTTCTGGTTCGAACCGAACCCGGGGGTGTTCGGCTCATCCCTAGTGTCCATCCTGTTAGGAAATGGAACATTGAAGAAGTGCAGAAAAGCCTTGAATTAGGGCCCATCTGCCAAGAGGGGAGACCATGCATAATATCATCGGGTAGGACACAGAGGCTGGCAAGATACATGTGGGTTATTGGATAAAGATTTTTTTTCATCACGACCTTCCCTCATTAGTAATATCATATGTTGCAAGATGCAAAAACAGTAGTCAGAATACTTACACAGGAAATAATCCCAAGGTGGGGCTGCCCACTTCAAATGAAGTCATAGCTTCATAGCCAAAGTATGTCAAAATTTAGTGAAAACACTGAAGATTGACTGGAAGTTTCACATCCCATACCACCACCAGAGTTCAGGGATAGTAAAAAGAATGAATAGAACACTTAAAGATAAAATCAGGAAAATCACAGGGGGAACTTTCAACGGAAAAAGGTACTTCCTGCAGTCCTTGCAGAGGTAAGAATGACTCCCTCTAAAACCACGAGTTACTCCCCTTTCGAGGTCCTGATGGGCAGACCCTTCGACACCCCATGGGCTAGACAGCCATTAATGTTAGAAAGAGGGGGTCTTGATCTCATACAGGAGGAGTATGTTAAGAAAGTGATTGAAACTTTGGATAGAGTTGAAAAACATGTCGCTCTCCACCTTTCCTTTTTCTTTGCAGGAACCTACTCATCCTCTCCAGGTGGGAGATTTCGTAGTGGTCCATCAACTGAATCGTACCAAGAAGCAAGAGTACCCATTTGGATCCCCGACTACAGTGATCGCAGTTACCCAAACAGTCATTCTGGTAGAGGGACAACAGGCTAGGATCCATGCCAGTCGTGTGAAGAAGGTGAACCAAACACCTAAGAAGCAAGATAAAGCCCAAAGAGGCAAAGCAGGTGATACAAATTCTCGAACAGTGAGTGAAGCAGGTGGTCAAGACTCTGAAAAAGATGACCTCACTTATTTCACCACAGACTTTTGGGAAGGCCTTGGGCCTCTTGTTTTTGGTGACTTTGCTGATGTTACCTGGCATCACTGATCCCTATAATGGGTATATTGGGGGACAATAAGGGAGGACATCTTCTGAAGGCTAGCATACACCCCAGGTACCCCATCAAGCACTGCCATACGAGAGAGTTATTCTTAGAGAAAGACATGGAACCCTGTTAACAACATAGGAAGGTTTGGCCATTCTCATGGATGAAAGACATGCTATGGTTATTATAATGATCTTGCTTTTGTCTTATTCGTGTATGCTTGTTTAAAACTTGTCATGTGCCTAATTTCCCAGGCTACTCAAATCTCTGACCCAGCCGCAGGCTAATAGAGCTTACCTCAGCTTATATTACAAACACCAAGATGAGTATGTTACAGGATAAGTCATATTCATGACTTACCACTTCCCGACCGGCGCACGACGATGTACGTCGGCATGATGGCACGGACAGACATAAGGGCGTACAGGTACGTCCCTTTAAATTTGCCGCCGTGCCATCAAGTGCGTGCCGCCGGTGGCACACGTGTGTGCCGGTCGGGACCCCCGTGAGTCCGATCGCAGGTCCCGCGGACTCGATCACTGCGGGGAGGAAGAACGGGGAGATGCAGATGTAAACAGCATCTCCCCGTTCTGCCTAGCAACAAGTGACACTGATCTCTGCTCCCTGTGATTGGAGCAGAGATCAGTGATCTGTAAAACACAGCCACTCCCCCCACAGTTAGCAACACGCCCCTAGGACACACTTAACCCCTACACTGCCACCCCCTGGTTAACCCCTTCACTGCCAGTGTCATTTACACAGGAATCAGTGCATTTGTATAGCACTGGTTGCTGTATAAATGACAATGGTCCCAAAAATGTGTCAAAAATGTCCGATGTGTCCGCCATAATGTCGCAGTCACAATAAAAATCGCTATAAAATTATTAATAAAATGCCATAGAAACTACCACCTATTTTGTAAACGCTATAACTTTTGCGCAAACCAATCAACAATCGCTTATTGCGATTTCTTTTTACAAAAAATATGTAGAAGAATACGTATCGGCCTAAACTGAGGAAAAAAAAAGTTTTTTTATATATTTTTTGGGGACATTTATTATAGCAAAAAGTTAATAAAAACCGCAGGGGTGATCAAATACCACCAAAAGAAAGCTCTATTTGTGGGAAAAAAAAGGACGTCAATTTTGTTTGAGTCAAGTCACAGGACCGCGCAAATGTCAGTTAAAGCGACGCAGTGCCGAATCGCAAAAAGTGCTCTGGTCTTAAGCCAGCAAAATGGTCCGGTCTGAAAGTGGTTAAGAGGGGATTGTAATAATATGAATGAATCATAAGGACTCCATTTTTCATAATTCCCACCATTTGATCTATTTCAGTATATGATTGTGTAAGAAGATATTTATCTGTAAATTCCTCTCTTGTGTACACATCAAAAAGCTCTGAGAATGCTGCTGGGTGTCACCATCTTGGATGCGATGTCAGCAGCAGTGGCGGTTGGTGCTCAAAATTTTTGGGGCGGCACATAAAAACTGAAAAATACTGAAAAAAAAAACATCAATTGCAGCCTCACTGTGCCCATGAAATGCAGCCATTGTGCCCATGAAATGCAGACACTGTGCCATCAATTGCAGCCATTGTGCCCATCAAATGCAGCCACTGTGCCCACCATATGCAGCCATTGTGCCCATCAAATGCAGCCACTTTTGCCCATCATATGCAGCCACTGTGCACAAATCTACCCATTAGTCTTATGCCCCATACACACGGTCGGATTTTCCGATGGATTTTGTCCTATCGGACAATGTTGTCGGAAATTCCGACCGTGTGTAAGCACCATCGGACAGTTTCCATCAGATTGTCCGACGGACAAAGTTCTATCTCCTACTGGATAGATTTTCCGACAACAAAGTCCGATCACACCAATTCCGATCGTGTGTAGCGAATTCCGACGGACAAAGTGCCACGGATGCTCAGATCACATTACAAGACCAAAGCTATTGGCTACTAGCCTCTACGTAGTCCCGTCGTACGCAACGAACGTCACCACGTTCAGAATGATCGGATTTTCCGACAACTTTGTCCGACCGTGTGTATGCAACAACAGTGTCGGACAAAATCCGTCGGACCAAATCCGATGGATTTGGTGGTCGGATTTTCCGACCGTGTGTATGGGGCTTTAGAGGGGGTGGCTGGAGAGAGGGGCGGCACCCATGCGCCCTTAATGGATGGGCTGCCCCTGGTCAGCAGCCCCAGCAGACTTGGAGCTGTCACTCAATGACACCACCTCCTTCTCAGTCAACTGCAAAAAATGTTAGGTAGAGAGGGAAGAAGTCAGCACAGGGAGTAAGTAGACATTCCTGGAAAAAGAGAGGGTTAGGATGTGCAAAGACAGAGGAAGCTGTGCTAAGGCATTGAATAGTCAATTTTACTACAAAGTTTAAAGACACTTGAATTAAAACTATGAGTGGAAAAGGAAAAGGGCTGAAAGTAAGAATTTAATAATACTTGATTTTTCTGTGCTTTAACCTGCAATTGTTAAGTTTGTGGCATGCTCTCTTTAATTTCTTATGGACAAATGTAGTTTGTTGGATTGTTTCTACTATCTCCTGAAAAACCGAAATGGTGAAACATCTGGACTAAACAAGATTACAATGGTAAATTAGAGTCCAATAATACTCATTAGAGTCCAATAATAAGATTCTTAAACAGAACAATGCAGACTGATCCCAGAAACAATTAAGCAATGTAAGAGTACTATGAGTAGCAACACTATTTCTTGGGATTCTACTGACAATAGAAATAGAAGAGGCGCCAGCCGCATCCCTATCCCATTACAATTTGAACACAAATAAAAAGAAGTGGTAATATTTTC
Source organism: Lithobates sylvaticus (assembly GCA_028564925.1). NCBI lineage: Eukaryota > Metazoa > Chordata > Amphibia > Anura > Ranidae > Lithobates > Lithobates sylvaticus. The sequence continues at coordinate 576,179,339 of CM053026.1, read as the reverse complement.
TGTTATTTGTAGCAAATAGAAGGGATATCATGTTTATTGCTGAAAATGGAAACCCATTCACCTTTGTATGCTATCAACTTTAGAGTAATTAATGTCTTAAGTGACAATCTTTATAATCTTGTGAGTCAGCTTTACGCTGTTTACAGATTACTCTAGAAACATAAATGATCCAAGGTCTGGAGTTACCCCAACATCAACTCCATCCCTAATTAAATACATATATACAAGGGGTTCGCCGTGGAACTTTGAGTGAAGTGAATATGGTTAGTCAAGAAACATGTCATGGAAGTAAAATAATGTAGATTTATTACAATTGTTGCGCATCGGAAATACAACAGTAATAACTATTGCTAGCATGAGTAGTACCCAACGATGTTTCGCGAGACCACGCTCGCTCTTCAAGGGTAAATGCTTTCCTAAATCTGTAGTACAAGTAGTAAATCAAATGAATGAGTGTATGTTTCATCAAATAGGCAGGAAGGTGAGTAATCATCAGGATCAGGCTAGGGACTCCATACTCACCAATGGGCTGGACCAGGCAATCAGTCTCTGAATCCACCAGTGGCGGCAGCAACAAATATCCAGCACAGGAGCTGAGGGAGCGGAGCAAAAGGTAACCCCAACAACCGGAGCACCGACATGGCCTTGGTAGATACAAATATAAGTGTCCCTAGAAGTCTCCCCTTGTTCATGATTATGAACTATAAAGATGGTAAAAAAAAAGTATATGTATATATCAGAAAGACCCTGTGAATAAGGTAAACTTCCTGCTGTGTTGGGTATGCAAATTGCTAAAATAATAAGAGAGTATGTAGATGCAGGTGATTTTCCTGCATTGTTTCATATACATATAAGTGTATAGGGACCAGCATATAGTAAATTCTGGTATATGTTGGAGACTAAAAGGGCATAAATAAAGGACATTACATATTAAAGAAATGTTGGGCCAGTTAGTGTGCAAGTGCACATTGAGTGGAATAAAGTGGAGGTTAAAGGAAAAGGCAAACAAATGTGCTAAAATGTCAACTAAGCTAAGCAGCAAAACAATTTACCTGGGTGTGATGTGAGACCATCCCATCATGGAAGTGCAGCTGGTGTGTTTGAACTCATGATGTGAGTGAAAAAAACTGCCATGTCAGGCTCCAATTATACCCCAGAGGTGGGGGAGGGGCCAAATGAAAGAGCATAAGAGCGCTAAAGACATTCGTCGCTGCTGGGGCCACAAGACGCGGTGTCCCCCAATGTTCGGGATGGTAAAAACACAGCCCGATGGTAATGATGCCAAGATTGGCGCCCCCCGATGGGTGTGGAAAACATGGCGCCAATATGTGGGTGCCCTCCCCCAAAACCACAAGGGCGGGAGGGGACATCAGGGGGTCTAGGAAGACGCTCCGGTTGTTCCCCCGTTGGGGTTACCTTTTGCTCCACTCCCCCAGCTCCCGTGCTGGATGTTTGTTGCTACCGCCGCCGGTGCAAACAGCGTCTGATGGCCTGGTCCAGCCCATTGGTGAGTATGGGGTCCCTAGCCTGACCCCGATGATTACTCACCTTCCTGCCTATTTGATGCAACATACACTCATTCATTTGATTTACTACTTGTATTACAGATTTAGCAAAGTATTTACCCCTGAAGAGCGAGCGTGGTCTTGTGAAATGTCGTCTGATACTACTCATGCTTGCAAATTTCTCTGATGTTTGTATATTGGTATATATTGTTTTACCATGTATGTGGATTGTCTTATGTTCACATTATATGCATATTTTATCGGCCTGTAGTTATTGCTGTTGTGTTTCAGATGTGCAACAATTGTAATAAATCTACATTATTTTACTTCCATGACATGTTTCTTGACTATCCATATTCACCTCACTCAAAGTCCCAGAGCAAATCCTTTGTATATATTTACAGATTACTCTTAGCAGATGCCGAGGTTCACAAAGCCCCTTATACCCCACATCAATTGCTGGCAACAGATATTTCTATCATAAAATATCAAACGTTCACGTTTACCAAATAGTAGATCTCTTCAAAGAGACAGGAATTCTTTAAGTTCTGCATTAGTGCATTAGAGACAATATTAATGAGTTCGTAAATATTGTTTACTAAAACAGTTAACAAAAAGCTGCAAACAAAATATTTTACAGAAAAAAAAGGTATTACAATGGAAAAAGACAATAATACAACAGAGAAATAAAAAGGGTTTAAGAGTGAAAATACTTAACAAAGTCCAGTTGTGCAGATTCGGCAAAGTCCGATCAATGACTAACATGAACCAGTGGCTCTAGTAGGTCTTTGCTGCTGTTCCTTCATTGATGGCAAAAGGAGAGCTTAAGACTGCTGATTCAGCCCCTCTTTTCTGGTCCTTGAGGAGGGTGTGGACAGAAAGGATCTGACCAATAAAAAGGTCTGAGGAGTGGCCGATGGGATGTCAATGTGTTTATATTTTATCCAGGTTTATACAGGTATTATATCTTAGAATACGTACAGGTTGCATTCTGGTAACTTGTATATTATTGCCCATCATGGACTTTTAATTCCAAAGATACTAAACATGATATCTCTAAAAATAGGCCTGTCACCCAGGAGGTGTGACACACCTATCTCACCTTCTGTGCACAATAGCCTAGTCAAGTGTGATTTTGATTCATCCAGTATTTTCCTCTACATTGAAATAAATAATCAATAGTGATATAGCTTTTTTTAATTCTATGTCGATTTTGAAACTGTGAATTGGCGAATGGGTATCTTTCCATATCAGTTAGCCCTGTGTAAGACATGTTATTGCATGCCATGTACTCCTAATGGGTTTAATTACCCTTCAGATCATGTGTGACAGAAAGATTTTTTACAGTTTTATAATGGGTCAATCCGAAATCCCTCAGAGGAAAGTGATAACCTTTCAGATATTTATTGTTAGCAGAAATTGAGAAGATAAGCAAGCCCCTGACATACTGATAATGTTCTGTCCAAGCGCCCTGTTAAGACATCAGTTAGATATTTATAGCATTAGCAACTCCCTGTTTATCAGTTATCTGCTAACTAATGGAATAGCAGAATGGTGTCCAGGCCCTTAGCAAACTGTTTACTAATGATAATAGTCATATTAAATGATTAAGGAGGTGCACTCTAAAGTTCTGAAGGGTGATTCAGCTGCTCTGACTTATACCTAAAAATGTCATACCTGTGTTCTCTCACCCAGTTTCCAGGGGCCCAGTTGACATTATCATCACATTAAGTACCTCCTAAGACTATGTCTAGGGATGAGCTTCGAGTCGAACTCATGGGGGCGGGGTCAATTTTCACAATTACAAGTTATTTCTCACACACAGCATATGCATACTTTCAATTACACCCCAAAATACATTTAGATACTCCTCCCGAGTATGGCGATAGCACATGTGTGGGACTTTTTCACAGCCTGGCCACATAGAGAGGTCCAACATGCAGGGAGCACCAGCAGGCGTTCTAGGAGCATAAATTGCACATACAATTTCCTAATGACCTATCACACTTTTGAAGGCCCTGGACACTTTTGAAGGCCCTGGAGTACCAGAACAATGGATTTACCCACCAAATTACTCCATTTTAGAAAGCAAACACCCCAAGGTATATTCTATGAGGCATAATGAGTCTTTTGAATGGTTCATTTTTTCCACAAGTCTTCGGAAAACGTAAAAAGAAAATGAAAACATATTTTTTTTACAGAAAATGGTCAGTTTATAAGATATTTTTAACACACAGCATGTACATAGCAAAAATTGCACCCCAAAATACATTCTGCTACTCCTCCCAAGTATGGAAATACCACATGTGTGAGACTTTTACACAGCCTGGCCACATAGAGAGGTCCACCATTGAAGTAGTACCAGGTGTTCTAGGAGCATTAATTACACATATAAATTCATTCCTTCCTATAACACATTTGAAGGTCCTGGAGCACCAGGACAGTGGAATTACCCACAAAATGACTAAATTTTGGAAAGCAAACACTCCAACGTATATTCTATGAGGCATTGGCTGTATTTAGGTACTCTAATGGGCTGGTGACAGGTACTCGGGTACACAGATGGGCTGGTGACAGGTACTTGGGTACTCAGATGGGCTGGTGACAGGTACTTGGGTATTCAGATGGGCTGGTGACAGGTACTTGGGTACTCAGACGGACTGGTGACAGGTACTTGGGTACTCTGATAGGCTGGTGACTGGTACTCAGGTACTCTGATGGGCTGGTGACAGGTACTCGAGTAATCTGATGACCTGGTGACAGGTACTCAAGTAATCTGATGGGCTGGTGACAGGTACTCGGGTACTCTGATGGGCTGGTGACATGTACTCGGGTACTCAGATGGGCTGATGACCGGTACTCGGGTACTCAGATGGGCTGGTGACAGTAACTTGGGTAATCTTATGGGGTGGTGACAGGTACTCAGGTACTCTGATGGGCTGGTGACAGATACTCAGGTACTCAGATGAGCTGGTGACAGGTATCATGGGTACTCTGATGGGCTGGTGACAGGTACTCGGGTACTCTGATGGGCTGGTGACAGGTACTCGGGTACTCTGATGGGCTGGTGACAGGTACTCAGGTATTCAGATGAGCTGGTGACAGGTATCAGGGGTACTCTGATGGGCTGGTGACAGGTACTCGGGAACTCTGATGGGCTGGTGACAGGTACTCGGATACTCTAATGGGCTGGTGACAGGTACTCGGGTACTCTGATGGGCTGGTGACTGGTACTTGGGTAATCTGATGGGCTGGTGACTGGTACTTGGGTAATCTGATGGGCTGGTGACAGGTACTCGGGTAATCTGATGGGCTGGGGACAGGTAGGGATGAGGCGAACACCCCCGGGTTTGGTTCGCACCAGAACCTGCGAACGGACCTAAAGTTTGCGCGAACGTTAGAACCCTATTAGTTACAATGGACGCGAACGTTCAAAATCTAAAGTGCTAATTATAACGGCCAATATGCATGTTATTGTCATAAAACAGGTTTGGGGTCCTGCCCCAGGGGACATGTATCAATGCAAAAAGAAGTTTTAAAAACGGACGTTTTTTCGGGAGCAGTCATTTTAATGATGCATAAAGTGAAAAAAAAAAGTGAAATATTCCTTTAAATATGGTATCTGGGGGGTGTCTAAAGTATGCCTGTGAAGTGGCATGTGTTTCCCGTGTTTAGAACTGTCCCTGAACAAAATGACATTTGTAAAGGAAAAAAAGAAGCAATTTAAAACTGCTTGCGGCTTTAATGTCATGTCGCAGATGGCTGGATTAGATGACAACAGGGCAGAAGGGCAGATACAGGGTAAGGTGGTTTTAGTGTGCTGTGTTATAGTCACAGAGCACACACACACTAACTCCTGCAGATGGCTGGCTGGCTGCCTTAGATGACAACAGGCCAGAAGGGCAGATACAGGGTAAGGTGGTTTAGTGTGCTACTGCTGTGCTATACTAACACAGCACGCACACACACTAACTACTCCTGCAGATGGCTGGATTGGTAGAGATTGAGAACAGCACTGAGAAGAATAAACTATCCCTGCCTATTTTTCCTCTTTTCCTACACTAATCCCCAGAATCCACACACAGAAATGAATTACAAGCAAAGAATGTCACTGACACTGTTCCTAACGCCGGAACACACTACATGAAGTCGCCGGCACGGCAGCCTTATATAGTGTGGGGCGTGTACTAAACCCCCTGAGCTATAATTGGCCACAGGCATCCTGCCTGTGGCCAATTATTGCTCTCCTCGCCGCTGGCTCTATGATTGGCCAAGCATGCGGTGTCACAGTTCATGCTTGGCCAATCATCAGCCAGCAATGCACTGCGACTGGCGCAGTGCATTGTGGACCGTTCGCATCACACAAATTTGATGCGAACAGCCCTCAGAGTTCTGGTTTCGACGAGCGGACGAACGGCCGATGTTCGATTCGAACATGGGTTTGAATCGAACACAGGGCCCATCCCTAGTGACAGGTACTTGGGTACTCTGATGGGCTGGTGACAGATACTCGGGTACTCTGATGGGCTGTGGTACACCCTAGGGCTGTAACCCTAGGGCTCATTGGTTATGTTGCTTGTGTAGTGTTTTATAATATTTCAGTATGAATAATTTTTTTGGTAGACTTTGGAAAAAAGCATTGTGATGACAGCATAATATTTAGCTTCACCAGAGTCATGTTCTGTTGCCAAAGAGATTTTACTAACAGGGGGCATGTTTGCTCTTGTATAAATGTAACATGCTCTTCTGGATTGTAACAAATAAGCTCCATAGTGTAACATTCATGTCACTCTCTATATATAAAAAGTCAAACACCCATAACTTTATATACCTCTCTATGATACCTCTCACACTTTTGAAGGCCCTGGAGCACCAGAACAAAGGAAGTCTTTGGAAAACGTAAAAAGAAAATGAAAACTTATTTTTACAGAAAGTGGTCAATTTATAAGATATTTCTACACACAGCATGTACATAGCAAAAATGACACCCCAAAATACATTCTGCTACTCCTCTCGAGTATGGTGATACCATATGTGTGAGACTTTTACACAGTTTGGCCACATAGAGAGGTCCACCATTGAAGTAGTACCTTCAGGCGTTCTAGGAGCATAAATTACACATATAAATTCATTCCTTCCTATCACACTTTTGAAGGTCCTGTAGCACCAGGACAGTGGAATTACCCACAAAATGACTCCATTTTGGAAAGCAAACACCCAACGTATATTTTATGAGGCATGGACTGCAGATAGGTACTCAGCTACTCTAATGGGCTGGTGACAGGTACACAGGTACTCTGAGGGGCTGGTGACAGGTACTCGGGTACACAGATGTCTTTTCCCTACATCTATTTTGCTAAAGCCCCAAAACACACAGTGTGTCAACATGTCCTATCTCCCATCAAGGGACATCAATGTACGCCTTTTTTGGGTGCAACCCCTTCCTCCAAACTAAAGTAGGTGAGAGGAAGGGGTTGCACGTCCATTGATTTCCCATGATGGGAGCTAGCACATGTTGACAAACTGGGGCTTATTTCAGAAAGGCCAATCCACTTTGCACTACAAGTGCACCTTCAAGTGCACTTGCATTGCACTTGTAGTGCCAAGTGGTTTTGCCTTTTTGAATTAACCCTCTGTGTCAACATGTGCTAGCTCCCATCATGGGTGATGATTGGGACAATAAGCTAAGGAAGGCAGCAATGGAGAAACTGTTGGAATTGGTGAAGCCTGGGTATCCCACGGCAGACATCACCTATTTGAAGGCCAATATTGGTAGCCTGAGGAGCACATATAATAGGGAGTGCAAGAAAGTCCAGGATTCCTAGAGATCTGGAGCATCAGCAGATGACTTATATGTCCCCAGGCTGTGGTACTACAACACAACTACTACAACTACTACAACTACAACAGCCTGCGCTTTTTTTGTCCGACCAGACGGACAAAAAAGGCCATCCCTCTCAACACTTCCTTCAACATCAGCTGGGGCTCCTGAAGTCCAACCTGGGCTTTCCACCCAGGAAGAAGATGTGGAGGAGCCCAGCTTGACCCAGGTATAGCATTGTTGAACATATTTTTGTCAAAAATTGAATGATGTTAACTAGATGTTATTGATCACAAATTTCTGCACTATATGCAAGGAAATAATTCTTCAGGCCCTAAACAAGGGGACGAGGGGTGAACTCACCGGTCAAACGCACCAGTGCGAGTTGAACCATGCTCCTCCACCACCTCCATCAACAACACAGCCACCCCACCCACCACAGCAGCATGGAAGGAAGCGTGGAAGGAAGTTGTGATGACCTGGGTTCGGTGTGGTCTGGCAAAAAACAGAAGGCTGTTGGAAGACCACAGCCTCGGGACATATATGTCATCTGCTGCTTCTCCTGATCTCTCAGAGTCCTGGACCGTATTGTGCTCCCTATTAAATGGACTCATCACTGGACACTCCATCATTGCCTTCCTCTTTATTTTTTTTTTTATATATTCTTTATTTTCACAGTTTTCTTCATATACAAAATTCATCACGTTTGTAATCAAGTATTTAGACAAATACATCTATTCAAATTCGAATTACATTTTTCCCCCACGGCCCCCCCTCCCCCCCCTCTAAAGAGGAAAAAAAAAAAAAACCTACCCCGTCTCGCTCACCCTCCCCCGTTCCCCACAGTATTTCCTTCCATTATCCTAAAATATTGTTCTGTTTCCCTGAACTCAATCCATTGTTGCCATATCCTCTGATATTTTTCTTCTAGATTCTCTAAGGTGTATAGCGAGAGTTCTATTATTCTTGTCCTCTCAACCCTCTCTACCCACTCTTTCATTGAGGGTGTCTCCTGAAGTTTCCAGTAGCAGGGAATTAGGGCTTTGGCTGCATTTAATAGATAGGGGGTGAGGTTCCTAGCGTGTCTTCCCTCTCCGCTCTCTGTATCATGGAATAAACATACCCATGGAAGCTTCTTCACCCTTACTTGTGTTATTTTAAAAATTATTTCTATTATTTGCTCCCAATATTCCTTTATTTTCGGGCAGTACCACCACAGGTGTGAGAAGGAACCCACTGCCTCGCACCCTCGCCAACAATTAGGAGAAATATCTCCGTTGTAGGCGTTCGCTCCTTGAGGAGTTACATACCACCTAGCTAGGAGTTTATAGGACATTTCTACTGAATGTATGTCTTTTGCTGTTGAGAAAACACGTCCTAAGATCTTGGTCTTCTGATCCTCGCTATTTAGTGGGCCGATCTCACTTTCCCATTTACCTAAATACGTGGGGTATTCGTGTTCCGCCGCTCGAAACAAGATTTTATACATCTTTGAGATTCTTTTCTCGCGGTTGTTGGGGGAATCCATTCATTTTTCTAAGGGCCTAAATTCTCTCTTACCGCGTAGGGGTTTTGGGAGTGTCTGTGTGAAGTGTTGTATTTGAGTGTAGCGCCATTTGTCTAGTGCTCTATGTCCCCATTTCATAATAATCTCATTGTAAGTGCTAATTCTATTCCCTTCCATCACATCTATCAACCTTAAATTCTCTCTATTGGACCATCTACTAAAATATATAAACTCCTCCTTACCTGGAGGAAAAAAATTTGTGTCTAATAATGGAATTAGTGGGGAATTATAATCCCAATTGTGCCTTTTGTGGATAGCATCCCAAATTTTTAGTGAGTGCCTTGTGAGTGCTGCTGTATTTGGTGCTAAGTGTCTATAGTGAGGGGGTATCCATATAATTTCTCCTAATCTTGTTCTACTTAACTTTCTTTCGAGTTCCACCCAACTTTTATCCTCATAATTGTGGCTCCAGTCTATTATTCTAGCAATTGCAACCGCTTCGTAATACTTTTTGAAGTCCGGGGCAGCAAGCCCCCCTCTTCCTTTTTCTCTTGCTAATGTGTCGAATGCGATGCGCGCCCGTTTACCCGCCCAGATGAATTTTGTTATTATTGACTTTATTTTCTTCAGGTATGACTGAGGAAGAGAAATTGGGATCATTTGGCAGGTATAAATGAATAAGGGGAGAGTGAACATCTTGACCGCGTTTATCTTCCCCATCCACGAGAGGACTTTATATTGCATTCCTCTAAGTTGCTTTTTGATTTTATTGATCAGCGGGATATAGTTGTGGTTAAAGAGGTTATCTACTTGAGACGTTAATTTTATTCCTAGATAGCTGAGCTCCTTTTTGCACCATTTAAATTGGAATCTAGATTGTATGGCGCTCTGTTCTTGTATTGGTAGGGTTAAATTTAATATCTCGGATTTAGACATGTTAACTTTAAAGTTCGACAGTTTACCGTATTGTTTTAATTCTTTCATAGCCATTGGGATAGATATTCTGGGGTTGGAGATATAAAGCAACAGGTCATCCGCAAACGCCGATACCTTATACTCCCTATCTCCAGCTCGAATTCCCCGGATATCAGGATTCTTACGGATCGCTGACAATAGGGGTTCTAGGGTAATTATAAATAAAAGAGGGGAAAGTGGGCACCCCTGTCTTGTCCCATTAAGCAAGTCAAGGGGAGAAGACAGGGTCCCATTGACTCTTATTTTTGTTGTCGGGCGTTGATAGAGGGCCCCGATCCATTTCATCATCCTATCACACAGTCCCATATAGTTCAATGTTTCAAGCAAGAATACCCAATTGACCCGGTCAAAGCCCTTTTCGGCATCAATTGACATTAGGACTGAAGGCGCACCTCTTCTGACGACTTCTTGAATCAGCATTATTGCTTTCAAAGAATTATCTCTACCTTCCCTCCCCTGCACGAACCCAGCTTGATCGTTATGTATCCATTCTGGCAGATATGACTTCAATCTTTCGGCGATTATTTTTGCAAATAGCTTTATGTCCGAGTTTAATAAGGAGATTGGCCTATAGCTTTCTACTGCCATCGGGTCTTTCCCCTCCTTTAAAATCAGAGTAATATGTGCCAGTAATGTCTCATCTCTAAATTTCTCACTTATCCCTATTGCATTGAAATATTTGCATAGTCTGGGTGCTAACTGCTTGGAGAACTTTTTATAATATATAATAGAGAATCCGTCCGGACCCGGGCTACCTCCTGGGGCTGTATTGGCTATTGCTCTTTCTACTTCTTCTACCGATATCGGTACTCCAAGTGCCTCCATTTCTTCCATTTTACCCTTTGGGAAGTCTATGTGCCGAAGGTATTCCCTGATTTCCTCCCGCCGTTTCCCTTCGTTTTGTTTGTGTTCAATATTGTATAGGGTACTGTAGTAGTTATGGAATGTATTTGCTATTTCCGGGGATGATATCAAGATCTCGCCGTTTGCGTCTCTAATCTTCTCTATGAACGTCCTGTTCTTTTTTTCCTTGACCCTATTGGCCAGCCATTTACCTGCTCTATTCCCCCACTGATATCTCTCTCTCTTTAAAATGTGAATTGCGGCTATCCTCTCTTGCTCAACGTATTCTGCTAGCTCTCTTTTTTTGGCAATCAGGTCTTGTTTCTCTGGGATTCCTTTAGGTCTTGTTTTCTGCTCTAGCTCATGTATGTCCTTATATAACTCCCTTTTCCTTTTTACCCTTGCTTTTTTTTTTCCTGCTCCGATGCCTATTAAGCTTCCCCTTATCACCGCTTTATGAGTTTCCCAGACTGTTGAGGTCGAGACCTCTGGTGACTCATTTAAAGTGAAGAAAGTTTCTAATTCATGTTCTATCTTACTAATTGACTCTTGGTCTTGCAACAATGTGACATTGAGTTTCCAGTTTGTTCCAGGTCCACAGTCCCCCTTTATATCCAGATGGATTTTCACTGGGGCGTGGTCAGATAAGGTCATTGTTTTTATTTCTGCTTTCCTGAGTAGCGGGACCAGCTGATGTTCTATAAAAATATAATCTATCCTGGAGAAGGAACTGTGGACCTGGGAGAAACAGGTGTAGTCTCTATCTTTTGGATGTAATATTCTCCAAGTATCTTGTAACTGCCAATCACCCAATGCTTTAATGACTTTTTTCTTCCTTTGTTCTGTAGCTTGGGACCTACCTACTGAGGTGTCTAATTTTGGGTCTATGCTCCAATTAAGGTCTCCTGCTAGAATAAGTTTACCTTCTTTAAACCCCTCGAGTTTACTTAATACTCTCCTGAGGAATTTATCCGGGTTTTTGTTTGGTGCATAAACATTCACAATTGTACATTTCATATTGTGTAACATACCTTTTATACATAAGTATCTTCCCTCCGGGTCCACAAGACGCTCCTCGAACTTAAATTTCATTAACCTACTAAAGCCGATTGCTATACCTCTCGAGTAAGGCGATGAGGAATCCGCATAATACCATAGTGGGAAATGAAACGAATTTAATCTAATACCTGAACTGTGGGTTATATTGTCTCCTGTAGGCATACAATGCCTGCCTCCAGGAAGAGAAGTTCGTCATTTACCCTATGTCTTTTTTTTTTTTTAATTTAGCCCCCTTACATTATATGTAATGAAATTTATCCCCTCCATATTAGTTTTTTAGAGAGGTAGTCTGTAGAGCGTCTTGTGGGGCCAGGGTCGATTTCTGTACTGTGTCGGCGGGGGGTGAGCGAGACCCGAAAAAAAAAAAAAAAGGAAAAACCCCAAACATACATAAGCCCCCGCGTCCCCCTCCCCCCCTCCCCCCCCCAGCCCTCCCCTCTTCTGAAACGATACACCCAGATGGGTTGGACAGAACCCCCCCCAATCGTTTAATATATGGACCGGGCCGACTCCTTCACGATGTCGCCTGCATTCCATATTCTCCATGAGGCTCATTTCCGTAACCGTGTAAACCCGTCCCCGTCCCCCACCCGCTCCCCCCTGCCCCCCCCCCGCTCGCTCCCCCCCGCCCTCCATATTTCATCTTCTAATAACCCTTTTATTGCTTAGTTGCCGCCGGGCACTGAGGTTCCATCAAGTTCCCTCTTCCCTCCCCCCTGCCTCCCCTCGCCCGCCACCCCTCCCCAACCGTTCATTTTGGGGGGGCCAAATGCCCTCCTCCTTTCCCCATTCCAATAAAGTTGGGGGTGGGTCGATATCTAGACGCTCGCAGAATCTACCCACATCCTCTGGGAAACGCAGGACTGCAGATCGCCCTTCCTTTTTACCCACCAAACATGCTGGGAATCCCCACTGATAAGGGATCTCTGCTGTCCTCAATAATGAGGTCAGGGGTTTTAATCGCCACCTTCTTCTCAACGTCTCAGGTGCAAGGTCTGCGTAGATCTGCAGCTCTGCCCCCTCATAGGATACCCCCTTAAGTGTTCTAATTCTGTTCATAATCAAGGCCTTCTCTTCTACAAAATGGAACCGTATTATTACATCCCTGGGGGAGTCTAATCTACCTCTCGGGGTCCGGACCAGCCTGTGAATTCTATCGATTTTCAGAGTTTCTGTAGCTTCTCTGTCCAGAAAAGGGTTGAATAATTGCTGTGCTATACTTCTCAACTCTGTATTGCCATATATCTCAGGGAGACCTTTTATGCGTAAATTCTTCCTTCTACTCCGATTCTCCTGGTCTTCTAATTTATATTGCAACGACCTATTGGCTCTCTGTAGGACATTTATCTGCTCTGATATTTCTACTAACTTTTGGTCGTAGGCTACTAACCTGTCCTCCACCTCTTCTACTCTCCCCAGGACGAGTCTGATATCTCCCCTTAGGGCTCCAATTTCTCCTTTCAGGGATACTTCCAGCTTTGAGAACATCTCTGAGAGCATCTCTCTAATTTGTGGCGTTTCCTCTTGGGGTGTAGGCTGCATAGTTCTTTCTATCTCAGTGCCTCCTCCCTCCGCCCCCCTATCCATCCTCCCGTTCTGTGTCTCCTCGTGTTCTAGAGTGATACTTTGTGGGTTTTTATCGTCCACTTTTGGCCCTGTTCTCTTTACTCCGTTTACTTTCCCTCCTTTACTATCCTCCGGGCCTCTCTGCCTATTTAGGCCTGATCGTAGGGGTGCACCTCCCTGGCTCAGTCTAGGTCCTCCCTGTCCTTCCTCGACTGTACTCGTATTAGTGGCCATATATCTCTGAATGCCACCCGGGCTTTGAGATGGGGGAATCGGTTTAACAATCTTATTTGCTTTTCCTCTCATATTTGTTATAATGCTTTTTTCTATTTAAAGTCCTCCAACTGTTACTTACGGGGATCTTTATTATCCCTTCTCCCCCCTGCAATACCGACCTTTGCGATATTTAGTTTAATTTAATTTACCTGATGAGCGACAGGGGCGACTTTATAGATTCCTGCTGTAACTACTTTCCTGACCCCTTCCCTCACCTAGGTATCCAACAACATCCTGTTAAGGCTTATAGCATAGTCTCAAGTACATTACCTTTGCATTACATTTACATTGCATTTACCCCCACATTTACAAGCACAGATACCATTGTTCTACATTTTATAGGGAAGTTCAGTCAACCTGCTAGAATGTCTCTTGACCTTGCCTCTCACTCGTCCTTTCTAGGGGGCAGTGAGGTATACAGGGGGAAGCGCAGGGGCAGGTACAAATGCCTCAAAGGTCCCAGGGGGACCTGGGGGGGCTCTTGGGGAAGGGAAAAAAAAAAAAAAGAAAAGAAAAAAAAAAAAAAACAGAGAAAAGGGAAGGGAGGGGGGAGGGGATGGGTGCACTCCGAGTCCAGAGTATTGGTAAGTATTTAGTGAAAGTTCTTCCAGCCCTTCTTGTTCTCTATTTTCAGGGATATACCTGGTTGCAATAGTATTTTGGCAGGGACTTTTGCGGGGCAATGACTGTCACCTCAATACTCTAGTACACCACCATATTCCACCAAGTTATTATTAGTGTTCCTGAGTGTTTCTGAGTCCCAAAAAAAAAAAAAAAGCGAGAGGAAAAGAAAAGAAGCGGCAGCATATAGGAGCGTCCTGAGGGGGAAGGGGGGGAGGCACTTTCCTCCGTAGAGTATCTGCCCGATCTTCCCTGTGCAAATTCTCCTGGCCCTGGAGTAGTGGCCTCGTGGGGATTTACTTCTAGGTCACTGTCGTCCCATCTGCTTATTTACCCCATGGGGTGTCCTCCCCTTCTCTAGCATATTATCTGGCATGTGTTGCTCTTCGGGATCACGACTTTGATAGGGCTTGGGGCTTTTGTATCCCTGGGGTAATAGCCCTGAGGCCAATGGGGGTATCCACTAACTCCTTGATGTAGATCTAGGGGCGTATCCAAGTCCGGCGATGCGGGATATAGAGTACGCGTAGTGTACTTGTTTTCTGGGGTATTGATCAATTCCTGCCCCCGATATAGGAGATGGGGTAAAGACTGTATAGGGCCCTTCAATGGTTTGAGTACTGGTTTAAGTAATGTATTACCGTGCAGCCCTCTTTTCTTCTCCTTCCCCTTCTCCCCTTTTTTTTCCAAACGATCTTGTTATACCTTATTACCTTATTGTGGGTCTTCCATTGAGCTCCCTTTGATATGCTAGCTGGGTGAGGAGATAGGTGGAGAAATCGCAGGAACATCCCTGCAGCCTTTCCCAAAAAAAAAAAAAAAAAAAAAAAAACATTTCCCTACTGAATTTGCTGCAGTGTCCTGTAACTAAAGTTCATAAATTGACTGTCGGGTAAAATTTGTGTAACGATTATTTGAAATTTCTACTAGGGGCATATATGCATTTTCACATCCACTGAGCAGCTCCTCTCCAGTGCCAAAATACAGCAGGGAAACACGTTTATGGCTGGCCCAGGGGCCACTCACCGCTCCTGTCGTGGAGTACCAGCTCAAGGTTCAGTCCACTATCTGTGTACTTCTTCGGAAGCTTTCCCCTCTTTGTCTTGGGGTTTCATACCTCAGGGCCGGGTCTGCGTTCCATAGCAGCTATGGCGTGTCCAGTGGGAGGCGTCCCAGCTCGTCCAGATCAGCTGGCAGGAGCCCTCCGGCAACTCTCCTGAATGAGACGGGGATGCTTCAGGATACTTTCAGGATGGCGAGCGGGCGGGCAGGCGAGGGGACGCGGAAGGAGAGGTCCCTCAATGGCAAGCTGTACAGCGGGCAGGTCGGTTCCACACCTTGCCAGTCATCCCTCCTCCGTACACCAACTGTGGGGGATCGGGCAAGCCAGCGTCTTCAGCGTGGAAGTGGGAGCGATGGTGGAGCGCGAGCAGGGTCGGGCGCGGGCGCGGGCTCCTGACGCGCGGCGCACACGAAATCACGTCATGACGCCTCCCCCTGCCTTCCTCTTTATTTTGATATGACCTTGTGCTCCCTATTGAAATTTTGTTTTGACAAATACTTGGCTATGTTTTTTACTTCAAAAAGGACAGTTTGTTTGTGAGTAGGCAGGTACATTTCAAAAATACAATGCCAAATTAACAAGGGACACCAACATAGTTGTATCTTTGAGGTTAAAAAATACAAGATAATAATGATGTTGTGGTAATTTGACCCACAAAATGAAAAAACAAGAAGAAATAAAAGGGAATGCACTGCATTGAGATATTTCATAATTTGCTGCGTGGTGAATGTGATATCTCCATTACGAATGCTAGTTTTACAAGACCGAGCACTTTCCGGCTCATACTTGATTCTGAGCATGCGTGTTTGTACTTTGGACTTGTGCACACACGATCTGAAAGCCTGACAACACACATTTGTTGGCGGAAAATTGGAGAACATGCTAGCCAACATTTGTTGGCAGAAAGTCTGACAACAATTGTCCGATGGAGCATACACATGGTCGGACTTACCGCCAACAAGCTCACATCTAACATTTCCCGTCGTAAAATACGATTGTGTGTACAGGCCTTTAAAGTGTGGCCTATCTGTGTGTCAAGAAAAATGCACACATATGCACAGGCACAGAATCATAATGGGCCTTGCTCATACCTGATATGTGAGTACAAATGCGCAAGTGCGCACAGGTGGGCTATTTAAACTGGACTATTGCAATGTGTCCGTGCATTTGATCCTCTACTCCTGACCTGATCCTGTTCCTGAGCATTGCCTGAACACCCCCTGCACTGACCCCTGGAATGTCTCTTGATTACACTTCTGCCTGCTCCCTCTAATAATCTGCCTACCGTTACCGACCCTGGACTGACTCCTGACAACTCTTCTTTCTTCCGTCTGTACCTGATCTGCCTGCTAGCTGCTAAACTTAACTGCATGACTCTCTGGCTATTCTTCCTGTACCTGTCTGACTCGCTGTCGAGTCTGCCAGTGATCATCCAGTCCACTATCTCTGCTGCTTCTGGGATGCACAGCCAGCACCCACCTGTGGAAGACTTATGCGTCCATCATGCCACTCTGTGCTCTGGCTCTCCCTATTGCCTTATCAGGGCTCCCGAGCCAGAGGTGTAAGAAAGCCTACCTCTGCATGTCAAGCTCCACCAACAGGAAAAATCTCCCTTGCTGTGGCCCTGCCCCTGCACTGAAAGAGTTAAATGTTTGTTTAGGTCTAGGTTACTGAGAAAAGCAATTTTCCTCAACTGATCCTTTGCTCCCTAACAGCCAGCACTATTTTTTCCCCAACATTCTGGAAGTGGACTGTCCATCGGAGTCCCCACATGCAGTGTAGGGCTTTTTATTTTATTGATAATGTCAGAGGACCTGAGGCCTCCAAAGAATAGGGTAGAAGAGGCTGCAGAAACTGGTCTAGCAGCATGGAAGGAGCCTTAAAGAGCGGTAGATCAGTAAAACAGCTTTTTTCAGTAGTGTCGACCCAAATGAGCATTTAACTCCTCCAGTACATGGACAGCCCCACTGCAAAGGGAGGATTTCTGTTTTCTCTGGAGTTTAGCTGTAAACACTGTATTATAGAATAGACACGTGCAATTTGTTTCAGTTCAAAATACAAATCCGGACTGGTTATTCAGAGATTCGTATGTATCTGAATCTCTGAATGAAATAGTAACGAATAGTAAATAATTTTGTTGAAAATTGTTAAAATGTTATTAGTTTTCTAACAAATTCCAACTTTTCAGAACAATGAGAATTTGGATTGCTTAAGTAGCAGTCCGCCTGCATCCTTAACAACCATGAGTCATCATGGGCTTCCCTACTAACAGATAAATGTAAAGAAAAGAATGCCGGCATTGCCCAGCAATAGAATTTTTTTTAACGGTGTAGGGTCCCCCCTAGTATCCATATAAGACCCTTATCCAAGCATGCAGCCCGGCAGGTCAGGAAAGGGGAGGGGACGAGCGAGTGCCCCCCCTTATGAACCATCCCAGGCCACATGCCCTCAACATGAAAGGGTGGGTGCTTTTGAATGGGGGGGCTCTACGCCCCCACCCCAAAGCACCTTGTCCCCATGTTGAGTGGGACAAGGGCCTCTTCCCGACAACCTGACAACCCTGAGCTGTGGTTGTCGGTGTCTGCGGGCAGGGGGCTACGTCACCCAGTGGCACCGCCCCCTTCTTAAATCACATGGCGTCATGTGAAGTCAGAAGTGGGCGGGACAACCGGGTGATGTGGCCGGGGGCCCTGCCCCTTGCCTATATAAGAACTGTCAAAGCGCAGAGCGGGCATATGGCGGAAGCCCTCCCTGGAGGCAGGACATTTTTTATTTTTTTATTTTTCAGGTCTGGCGGGCTACATGATTGACAATGGATTTATATTAAGGGGCACTATTTTTTTTATTTTTTTTAAAAAAGTCTTGTCAAAAACGGTTTCTTGTGGTTATTACTTTTGTATACTTTTTTGGTGAATGGGTAGGGATACAATGTACCCCTACCCATTCACATAGGGGGGCGGGATCTGGGAGCCCCCTTGTTAAAGGGGGCTTCCAGATTCGATAAGCCCCCCGGCTGCATAACCTGACACCCACAGCCCAGGGTTGATGGTAAGAGGCCCTTGTCCCCATAAACATAGGGACAAGGTGTTTTGGGGTGGGAGACCCCCCTGCCCCAAAGCACTCACCCCCCCATGTTGAAGGCATGTGGCCCGGTATGGTTCAGAAGGGGGGGTGCTCGCCTGTCCCCTCCCCTTTCCTGACCTGCTGGGCTGCATGCTCGGATAAGGGTCTGGTATTGATTTTTGGATTATGCCGTTTTTTTTTTCTTTTCTTTAAATTCATCTGTCAGTGGGGAAGCCCGCTGACAGATGATGACTGGCTTCCTGGTCGGCTGGCTTCCTGGTCCGCTGCTTAACAACCAACTATTTTGTCAAATATGGGACGACGCACTGGAAGCAGCTGATGACGGAGAATCGTGTCTCTTGGTACTACTAGACCTTAGCGCAGCGTTCGACACAGTGGACCACAATACTCTCCCCATCCGCCTCAAAGAAGTGGCAGGAGTTACAGATGTAGATCTTCCATGGTTTGCTTCCTTCTTAGGAAATTGGTCACAGACAGTGAAACTAGGAGTCTTCACTTTTGAAACCCGGGCAATTTCTTATGGAGTTCCTCAAGGATCACCCTTGTCACCAGTACTCTTCAACATTTACATCCGTCCACTCTTCAAAATCATCAGCAAATCGGATCTATGCTTCCACTCATACACTGACGACACTCAACTTTACTTCCGCATCACCAGACAAAAATACCAATACCAGAAATGAGAAAAATGTCTCACATTGATAGATGACTGGATGACCAGTAGCTCCCTCAAACTCAATGGATCAAAAACAGAGCTTCTGCTCCTCAACGCAAACCAAAATAAAAAAACTAAGACCCCATGGACACCACCCACCATCCTTGAACAGACCATCCTTCCAAGCACCAAAGCCAAAAGCCTAGGAGTCATCTTTGACGCAGAGATGACTATGGATGCACAAATAGGATCAGTTGTCAGTGGATCCCACCATCTTCTCCGCCTGCTACGCAGACTAATCCCCTTCATTCCAGAAAAGGAGAAAGCAGTAGTAGTTGGAACAATCATCAATTCGTGACTCGACTACGCAAATTCCCTCTACATAGGACTTCCAAATTACCATATTGCACACCTACAAGTCGTCCAAAACACAGCAGCAAGACTAGTCAGGGGAAAGAAACCCTGGGAATCCATCTCTCCATCCCTAAGGACCCTCCATTGGCTAACGGTAAAGGATAGGATCACATTCAAGACCCTCTGCCTCACCCACAAATGTACACAAGGAAACGCTCCTCAATACCTATGTGAGAAAATAAAACAATACATACCCAATCGCAGCCTTCGATCAACAAACCAAAACCGCCTTCTCATCCCTAAAGCCCGCTACAAATCTAAGGGAGAACGAATATTCGCAGTCCAAGGACCTCGGCTATGGAACGCTCTACCCACCAACATCCACATGGAAAAAAACCATCGGGCCTTCAGGAAAAAACTCAAGACCCACCTCTTCTGATAAGTAGGACATCGCAGGACAGACCAAGCGCCTTGAGGCGATTCAGTTCGCATTTGCGGCGCTATACAAATCATTCATTCACACAGAATTCGGATAAGTCGAAAGTTTTTCGACCTATCCAAATTCTAATTATTCTGATATGTTGGAATTTGTTAGAAAATTCATAAATTAAACAAATTTTAATTAAAACTTAGCAAAATTTTACGAAAAAAAATGAAACTAAATGAATTCCAAAACCAAACTAAACAAATTCCATAACCTTAAAATGAGTAACATAACAAATCTATCCGAAACAAAACAAATGTTTCTGTTCTGCACATGTCTATGATAGAGTTTATATGGGCTTCTATTATCTACTAAAATGAGCCTCTTACCTCAAGCTTCCCCACTCCCGTCTCCTGTGAACTGACTGAACAATAGCTGGGACTATTGACGCCAACCTCACACAAATATGCCCTATTTGATTGGGCTTTTTTTTTCCGTCGGGCCGCATAATTGTCTATTATACATATGATATAGTGTATAGGGGAATAGGGGATTTACTAAACAAATTTAATAAAATGTGGGAACCGTGGCTAATGTCATCAGGACCCATTTATTTTAGGGTCAGATGGAAGCCTAAGGGTAGACAGATTTTTCACCAGATAAAGTGTAGTCAAGGAATGATAACAAAGGGATAATAAGGGCTCTAAGAGGAAAAAGTAGGGGGAAGGGATGGAAGGGGGAGGAGAGAAAGAGGAAGAGAAAGAAAGGGAAAAAAGTGTATGATTTGCATAGAAAATATATATAAACTATAGAGTAATAATAAAAGGAGAGGTGAAGAAAAGATGTGTGTAACAGGATTAATAAGCTGGGCTCATGAGGGAGAGAGGGGCTGGGGTGCCCCCCCCCCCATTTTTTTTTTATTTTTTTTTTGGGGGTGGGGGGTATGTGTAACTTGTTTTTTTATGTATTTTTGTATTGTGTGTGTGTGATTCATGATTTGTAATTGTAATGGAAAAATTTTTTTAATAAACAGAGGAATTGAAAAAAAAATATATACAGATATATAACCATCAGTAAGGTCATTGCCAGATCTGGTCATTGTGCAATAAACACTGTGGGGTTGATTTACTAAAAGCGAATGGACTGTGCACTTTGCAGTTGCTGTAGAGCTTAGTAAATGGGCAGAAGCTCTACTGACTTCCATTATCCAAACATGTAAAAGCAAAAATTCATTTTTTTTTATTTTATTTTCACATGATTGGGTATTCTTTACATTGTGAAGCTTTAACTCGTTTACTAAGCTCTGGAGCAACTGCACGTGCAAAGTGCACAGTCTATTTGCCTTTAGTAAATCAATCCTCTTGTGTCTATAGGAGCCATTAGTTCAATTCTGTGAATCTTTTATAGATACATAAAAAATAAATAATAGTGTCAATGACTAATAACAAACTTATTACAATAAGAGCCTTGTCTGAAAAGAATGAAAAATTACACATGTGCTCAATGTTATTACTGCACTGTTCAGTGTGTAGGATAAAGGACACAGTACAGATAACAATAGAGAAACAAAGGTGTTATTCTGCATTGTTTTTTTACTCTGCACCTGTAATTCTGATCATATATTCAAGAAAAATCAGCATCATAAAAGACATCTTATGTCAGTAAGGAGACGCTTTGGCAATATAGCTTGTGAGAAACTGGATGGAAGTGAGATTACTGCTTCGATTTACTAAATATAACAACATGATTCCCAGTCTCCATAAATCTGCCCAGGAGATGAAAGTAAATGCATGGTAAAATGTATTCATATAAAAAACTTCAAGTGTCGGTGATGCTGAAAAAGATAAAAAATGTATGAGCTGAAAACTACAAATGGAATAGACTATATAAAGAAATAAACATGGCGTTTGAGAAAGAAAAAAAAAAACGGCCTGAGTGGCTGTTTTTATGTTCAGCGTAACTTCAAGGTTGTATTAACTAGCTAACTTCCAGGTGCTGCTGTGGCTCAGGATTCAGAATAAATCTTGATGAGGTCATTAGGCAGATAGCATCTTCATGAAGTACTACTGAAGATATCACTTCCCCTAGTCCATTTATCTAAAACCTATCTTAAAGAAGTTGTATCAGCATATTTTCTGCTTAGCCGATTAGCAGTTTGACTCTGCCGTGTTGGACAGAGATGCGGCCTAGTAATTGTCTTTTGTGATCCACAGGAAGCCCAAAAAAAGAAAAAAAAAAAAAAAAAATATGGGGTTAGAAGAGTGTAATGGGGTCATTTTTAATCATGCTGTCTTCCTGCAATCCATAAAGTTCAGTACCAGTAGATATTTCCAGACGATTAAAAGATTTTTCCAATATAAACAAGTACGTCTTCTTATCTCTAAATCAAATAATTATGAGCAGTGGAAAAATCAGCAAGCCACATGTCCCCCCAGCATGCATTTAGAATACATTTTGATCAAACAATCTTCTAAAGCAATAAAAAATGTACTGCATTTTAAATGGGAGCATTGTATTTAAATATGCCAAGCTCCTCTTAGCTCATCTCTACCAGGAAAACATATTGACTCCCAGCTGCAACTAATGCAGGTTTTCAGTCTTCTTCTTTTTTTATATATTTTTTTTTTTTTAATAAATATCCTGTCAGACAAATAATGGTTCTCTATGGATTCCAGTATGATGTACGTTTCTAAAGCAAACACTGAACAGCTAGAAGGCTTGAGGGAAACAGCCATAACAAGACTCTGAACTGAAAAATAGGATTTATGTTATCTTTCTTACTACAGTACCATGCATTAGAGGACCCATGACAAGCACGCTAGCTGTTTAACCAAAACGAAATGTTCCCGTGTTTGGGAGACAGCTGCCAAGCCATTTATTATAAAAAGCCGCAAATCAATAAATAAATTCACAGTAGATTTACATAGCAGAATAGTTCTTTATTTAGCACTGTCAGAAATATAGACAATTTGAATGAGATAGAATAAAACAAAATCTTCCAAATAGAAACGCCATCCAGTATAAATAAACGCCCAATATAGTTCTATAAATGAACATGGTAATTAATACTCTTGTAATAGAACAGTCTTGCTTTGTGTTTGTGTTAAAACAATAGACACTTTATTGCAGACCGATATATATATGTAATGGTTAACAATCAAAATGCCCTGCTTTTGAAACATTGTAAATGAAACCCTTCACTTATTCTGTTTCATTAAAACATAACTTTGAATTTGTATTTTATGGAGACAGCAATAACTAAAACAGATGCTGGTAAGTTGAATAAAGTGACACATTTATACATAGTGCTGCCAATATGGAGAGTGGATGTTAAAACATTGAAAATCTTTTATTTCCAAATTTAGTTTAGAAAAAAATAAATGAGAATGTTAGTGAACTAATCTTACATGATACCTTTCTACAGATGGATTCACAGATATTCCCAGCTTGCTGAAATATAGCTAAGTGAAAGTGAAAATATGTCTAAAAATAAACAAAAAAAATATTTAACTGAATAAGCACAGAGTGCTAAATTATTCAAGTTTGTAATTAAGTTTAATATGCAGTCAGGCTGTGAGGACATTAAAAACATATAATGTAATACAGCATCTTGTAAAGTGTGTGATGGAGTGGGCAAATGAGATGATGGTGCTTTAGGATGAACTAATAGCAGTTTGTTCAAAGAGGTCATTGGTGAAGAAATCAGGCCAAACAGCCCTCAGACAGTGCAGTGCTTTAGTGATAGTATCCCACTTGACCTATCTTTAATTCTGGACCTACCAAAATGGATAAGAGATATGTGTCCATTTCCAAGAGTGGGGGATGTATTGGATGAGTGTGTGGCCATTTCTGACTTAATTAAATACTTTAAAATATGCATCTACTAATATAAATTTTTGCTTAAATAGGCATAAGAATATTCTGATTGATACCTGTGTATTCACTGGCAGGTAGTTTTTCTTTTTCTTTGGTACAAGGGACTTTGTATGCCTTTTCTGTCAAAAAATTATTTTTTCTGTCTCCTTGCAATTTTGTCTATGCTGCTTGGACAGTAGAGTATTTATTCTTGGCATCTGTAAGGTTCTGAGAATGGAGCCAGTTTCAGATATAATGTAACTTTAGTACGATCGTGTCAGAGTTACATCATAATTGGCCCCCCAAGGGCTGAAAACAGAAGACACCAGTTTAGAAGAAGTAGAAGGTATGGTGGTGGCAGAAGAAAGAGTTATCAGCACAGGAGAAGGTCAACTTGGAGAAATTAATTCTTGCATATATATTAGTCAATATTATCAGTATATTGTGTCAGGTTCTTGTCAATGAGGGCCTACTGGTGTGCCTGGGTAATGATCAATTTATATTGAGATCTAGCTTCAATAAGTTTATCACCAGGAACAGGCTGATACCATTCCTGGTTACTTAAGATTTTTTTACACATCTCCGTATATTTAACTCTATCCATCATGACCACTTTCCCACCCTTATCGGATGGTTTTACTATGATCTGGTTGTTTTGAATGATGTTATTGAGTGCCACATATTGAGCTTGTGATACATTATCCTCAATTTGTCATTGGAATGAGAAATTTTCGATTTGTTTCCTGGTTTGCTTGAGAAATGCCCAGACCGCTGGGCAGGTCTGCAAATTTGGAAATTTTTGTGACTTAGTCTTAAATTTACAGGGTTCAGGGGACACAAGTGTGTCCACATCTTCCTCATCCGAAAAGGGGGTCAGCTGGATCCTCTGAACATTAGTTTACATCTAGTAATTGAATGAGAATTTTAAGGGCCCTAAAGTCCTGCATTTTAAAACCTTTATAAAGATCTCCCACTTTACCTCTCTCGGTATCAAAAATATATTTATAAGTCAGGTTCCTTGCAAATAAATGTAGGTCCTTCATCAGGACAAATTTATACATTTTTTGTGAGGGGCAAAAACTTAGTCCCTTAACACTTCAATTTCCACGGGTGATAACTGTACTTGTTTCACCACAAAGGGGTCTATTTTGCCCATCCGTGTGTGTGTGGTTGGTGTAGAAGGAGTGTGGATGGAGCCTAAAGGGGCAGGACCTGGGTTTGTATTTCTAGGTTGACTAATTTTGGGAGTGGCCCCTAGATCTTTTAGTAATATTTGTTCATTGATTTTTTCATCTGCGAACATTAGCACCCATCACCAGGTCCCCATGTGGTTCCTCCCCTAATTCAGTGTTGGCATTGCATAAATGTCTTTGTGAATGTGTCTGAGGGGAAACAATTTGTTTTTTATTAGTGCCTCCCTGTGTGTTAACACCATTATTACCCCACTTGCACGTCCTTTCGTCGAGGATCCACGTGAAGCCTTGTTCTGCATATTTTGCCTGAAGGGTGGCCCTCTTTTATTAGGGAAACCTGTTTGCCATCTGTAGGCATAACCACCTGAAAAGGCCAGTTTATCCTTATAAAACTTCTCATATTTACTTGGTACTACGTTCTTATTATACTTTTCCAAGTGCTGTATCAGTTCCTGCTCCTTCTTTTTGAATTCAGCACTAGAGGAGTATTGGTTTCCACTCACTCTAATGCGGCGTACACACGAAGGGACAATCCCGCGGGATTATCCGCTGGACTGAAGTCCAGCGGATAATCCCCTCGTGTGTGGGCGCCGGCAGACTTTTTGGCGCCAAAGTCCGGCGGACTTTTTGGCGCCAAAGTTTTAAGTTTGGTTTTAAAATTATCCGCTGGACTTGGCAGTCCGGCGGACAATCCCGCCGTTAGTAGGCAAGTCCGCGGGACTTTTGAAATGAACGGACTTGCCGCTCATCGGCAAGTCCGTTCATTTAGCACGTGACTTCAGGTTACGTAGCTAGCGTAGGCAGTTACTGCCGCCGCGCTAGCTCCGTGACCTGGCATGGATTTAAAGGGACTCCCCACGCCGAAAAAACGGCGTGGGGGTTCCCCCCAAATCCATGTCAGACCCTCATCCGAGCACGCAGCCTGGCAGGCCAGGAAAGGGGTGGGGACGAACGAGCGCCCCCCCCTCCTGAGCCGTACCAGGCCGCGTCCCCTCAACATGGGGGGTGCCCTGGGGGCAGGGGGGCCGTGCGGCCCCCCCACCCCAAAGCACCTTGTCCCCATGTTGATGAGGACAAGGGCCTCTTCCCGACAACCCTGGCCGTTGGTTGTCGGGGTCTGCCGGCGGGGGCTTATCGGAATCTGGGAGCCCCCTTTAATAAGGGGGCCCTCAGATACCGGCCCCCCCACCCTATGTGAATGAGTATGGGGTACGATGTACCCCTACCCATTCACCTAAGGTGTAAAATGTAAAGTACAAAAACACACACACTTTTGAAAAAATATTTTATTGCACTGCTCCGGGGGTCTTCTTCCGTCTTGGGGGTCTTCTCGCCGGACTCCTCCGCTCTCTTCTGCTCTTTTACCTAGCTCTTTTACGAGCGGAGGAGTCCGGCTACCTTCTTCGTCGTCGCCGCCGTCGTCTGGGGGTCTCGATCCGCCTTCGGGGGTCTTCCGGGGGTCTCTTCTGTTCTTGCGGCGGTCGTCGTCTTCCGCGCCGCCGGCGCCTTCTTCTTCTTCTTGTCCTTCTTCTTGTTCTTCTTCTTCTTCCGATGTTGACCCGATGCTCTCTCTGCCCGGAATGGCAGAGGCGCGCTGCGCTGGGACTTATATAGGGACATGGGGGACAGGGTCACATGCTCATGTCACATGGTGACCCCGCCCCCCTGTGATGTCACAGTCCCAGCATCCTCCGGGACTGTGACAACACAAGGGGGCGGGGTCACCATGTGACATGAGCATGTGACCCTGTCCCCCATGTCCCTATATAAGTCCCAGCGCAGCGCGCCTCTGCCATTCCGGGCAGAGAGAGCATCGGGTCAACATCGGAAGAAGAAAGAAGAACAAGAAGAAGGACAAGAAGAAGAAGAAGGCGCCGGCGGCGCGGAAGACGACGACCGCCGCAAGAACAGAAGAGACCCCCGGAAGACCCCCGAAGGCGGATCGAGACCCCCAGACGACGGCGGCGACGACGAAGAAGGTAGCGGGACTCCTCCGCTCGTGAAAGAGCTAGGTAAAAGAGCAGAAGAGAGCGGAGGAGTCCGGCGAGAAGACCCCCAAGACGGAAGAAGACCCCCGGAGCAGTGCAATAAAATATTTTTTCAAAAGTGTGTGTGTTTTTGTACTTTACATTTTACACCTTAGGTGAATGGGTAGGGGTACATCGTACCCCATACTCATTCACATAGGGTGGGGGGCCGGTATCTGAGGGCACCCTTATTAAAGGGGGCTCCCAGATTCCGATAAGCCCCCGCCCGCAGACCCCGACAACCAACGGCCAGGGTTGTCGGGAAGAGGCCCTTGTCCTCATCAACATGGGGACAAGGTGCTTTGGGGTGGGGGGGCCGCACGGCCCCCCTTTCCCCAGGGCACCCCCCATGTTGAGGGCATGCAGCCTGGTACGGCTCAGGAGGGGGGGGCGCTCGTTCGTCCCCACCCCTTTCCTGTCCTGCCAGGCTGCGTGCTCGGATAAGGGTCTGACATGGATTTGGGGGGGACCCCCCCACACCGTTTTTCGACGTGGGGACTCCCTTTAAATCCATGCCAGGTGACGGAGCTAGCGCGCCGGCACTGCCTACGCTAGCTACGTACCTGAAGTTACGTTCGAAATGAACGGACTGCTCCGTGTGTGGGCAAGTCCGTTCATTTTCAAAAGTCCCGCGGACTTTTGGCCGGCGGATTATCCGCCGGAGAAGTCCGTGCGTGTGTGGGCAAGTCCACACGCTCGGAAAGTCCAGCGGACCCAGCTGGAAAGTCCGGCGGGATTGTCCGCTGGACTAGGTCCGCCGGCAAAAGTCCGCACGTGTGTACGCGGCATGAGAGTCTCAATCTCTTTATCTAGGTCTACTAATTCCACACTGTGTTTATCTCTCAACATCTCCATTAGTTTTGCTGAACATTGAGTGAGAATTTTTTCCCACTTTTCTTTGAATGTAACATCCGTAACTTCAAAGGCTGGAAATGTCTGCATTCCTAATCCTTGAGGGTTAATTTCCTCCCTAAGGTAGTGGTCCAAAAAATCTGACATGCCAACCTAGGTTGGATTTATTTTCCATAAGTCTCTTTAATTTGTGAAAAAAGACATCTAATCCAACATCAGTTTGCACCTGAGAAATACATGTGTTTTGTAGTCCAAAAACTTTTCCCACCCTGGTCCCGAGAACTGTGACATAGTCAAGGAGGGGAGAGAGAAAAAAAACGGAAATTGAATAGTTTAATTATTGTTCTTAGTATGACTTTGATGTAGTTGACACCAAAGTAAATATAGTATATACAATTCTATAAAAGATTTTAGAATTCATTTTATGTCACATAAACCTTGAACTGGAAAGGTCCAATAGAAAGGAAAGGGTTTTACACCCCAGTTTAGAATATATATAGAGGTATGTTATTGGACTGTTTCCAGAAACAGCCGAATATCTCCAAATCCATAGTGATAGATAAAAAGAGAAAATAGGGGGAGAAAACACTACTCCCTCTAAGGAATTCGGATTTTTAATGGAGATGTTACCTAGGCAAACACACAAGTAGTGGAAGCTGTCATTAAAAGTGCAGGTTTCAAGACTAATTACTCATTTATGGCTTTACAAACTGTGGGCGAGGAGTATTGCACCCAGGTGGAGATCCGGAGAAAGTGCTGCTAATGCGCCCAGATGAGAGTCGGGGCTGCCATTTAAGGAAAGGTTGACATTTAGGCAGCATTCCAACCTAAAAGCAAGGCTTCACAAAAAATGCACAGTTCTCCTTGTAATCCATGGCCCAAGTTCTGTAACACTTTAAATTGTTCACTATGGACATCAGTTTCTTATTACACTCTTTGCACCATGGATATAGGTTCACCAATACAATTCATTACTCTTCTCTCAGTAATTTATAGCATTTCTGAGCAGGTACCCCTGAGCCTGTCCCGGACTCCACCAGCTCAGTAACCCATCATCTCACTGCCAGTGCCATGAGGTTGGACCCAGTATTAAAGGGTTACAATCACTAAGGAAGGAGTCTAAGCACACAAGCGCCTTCACTACCAAGGCCTTTCGTCACCTTTCCCAAGTCACACTGTTTCAAGATCTGCTGGCTGCTTATGCACTAAGTACTAGTACTGTAGTCATTAGTAACACCAATATAGCCTCCTCCAAATAGATTCACTACACATTGGAAAATTGTACTGCATGCTCTCTATCTCATTGTGTCCCCCTATTAAGCCCTGTTCTTGTAACACACAATGTATGCATTGACCCCCCTTTCAAATTGTTCTAAAGTGACTTCAGACCAAGCCAAGTTGCATAACAATAAACATTCTTTACTGAAGTTGTTTAACTGTAACAAATAAATAGTTAAACAAAGATGTATTCAATACACATGCATGTGCATGCTCTTTTAAGTTCCCCTTAGTTACTCCATTAGTAATTAGGTGAAAAAGTCCTTTTTAGTTCGCAAATCCACAGCTTGAGTCCATACACCTGGAACCTCTAACTGGGCTCCCACAGGGGATGGTTAATTGCAAGTCGTAGTTCACATGCTTAGCAGCATTCTGTTCCTTGAATGGGTAAACCTGGAACTGTACTTTATTTTTATGTTTTTGCCCCAGCAAAGGGGGGTACTTCCCCAAGAAGCCCAGAAAAACGTAGCCAGCATTGTTAACTCTTTTGACCCATGATAGACTGGTGTGCCACTGACACGTACTTTGGAAGTATGCCTGACGCGCAGAGGGATACCTCTCCTACAGCCCTGGCTCCGGAGTCACTAGAGTTGGGACAGTAACCGTAGGAGCACAGTGGGGTATGAGTGCCTGCAGAGTTCTCTTGACTGGAGATGATGACAGCTGGCAGAGACAGGAACCGGCTTGGGTGCTGTGGATACAGGTCAGCAGATGCAGGTGCACTGAGGATGCAGGTCAGTGGATGCAGGTGCGCTGAGGGGCAGCAGATGCACACAGATGCAAGGCAGGGGCAAGGTCAGACTAGCCAGGTAATACACAGCGGATCAGTCAGGCAGAAACATCAGGCAAGTAATGGTCAGAGTTCAGTCTGGGTTAGTAACGGAGGATCAGGCAGACGGGTAAACAGAGCAAGGTCAAGGAAGCCAAAGGTCAGGACTGGGTCAGTATTGGATCAGATGCAGGTTCAGGATCAGGTCACAGGGTAAAGCTGCAAATCAAACAGCAAGGGACTAATGCAGCTGGAGCCCTTTTAAAGGGCACTAAGCGCCAAGGAAACATCACTATGCGCACGGGCATGATCTCCGCGATGTGCATTGACGCGCGTCTGTTCACCGCTGGATGCCTGTTAACCAGACTGCGCCTCTGTGAACCTGTGTGCCTGAGACCTGTTGCAGAGTGCCATCGTGGGAATGGAGCTTGCCCAGCTCCTGTGATCACTAGAGGAAAGAAGGAGAGAATGTCTAGTGTCACACATTAACGAGGTTGTGTGATAATGAGAGAGACAACCTCAGCCTGGGCTCCCGCCAGGCCACACCTGCAGTTGCCAGTCTGAGGAGGAGACGAGCGGATCTTAAACAAATAGATGAACCCATCGAACCACTTATGACATTAAAAGTACCAACCTAACCCGACGAAGATTCATTCAAAAACACAGAATACAGGGCCATTATACCCGACCTCAGTGTGTCTCACAGACGCCCCCTGTCGCTATCACGCCAGGACAATCAGTCCAGGGACTTCAACCACCGGAGACATAGATATAAATCCCGGTGAGCCATCAAATCCAATATACGGATACAAATTCTTGACTAAATCATATCTTCTAAGAAAGTCCAGAATAAGAAGCTCCTCCTCCCAGCCATTGTTTTTAATCATATTGGAACATCTTTGGAAACGATATTAGGATTGTTGTGCTCCTACCTCTGAAGAAGGAGAAAAGTTGTTTAAATAAACCTCCGAAACGCGTCAGGTTTGAGTCAACGCCTACAACATACATTGATGTAATATATTGTATTCTTTAAATCCAATATTGTCCAAACATTTCCAAAAGTTTTTTATTGTAACATTGTCAAAACAAAATTTTCCTCTTTTATTTATACTTTTGTAATAAACATTTTTCTAATACATATCATCTTACGTTTTGTCTGGGGTCACACATTGAGCATGCCTTAAAAGTCCAAACCCTCAGGGGAACCCCCACTTTTTTCATTTATATATAGGATGTGGCATGCTATAAAAAATTCCCCTCTTTATACATATGTGTTCATTGCCAAGCCTACAACTTTCTTCAGGCCACACCTGCAAAACATTTTGCTCTGCCCCCCAGGAGCTTATTCATGGAGAAGGTTAACCCCAGGGGCGGAACAACCATTAGGGCCCGGGGCCAGCAGGGGGCCCCATGAGAATACCTGAGTCCTAATCTCTGCTTAACCTGGAGCCCCAGTGCCGCAACAAGTCCCAGCACTGTACTCTGGTAACTAGGCTGACAGGGGCTCACTAGTGACGGGCAGTCAGGATATCTTTCCCTCATCTCCTGCAGTGTGCCCGGGCTTCCTCCCGCAGTGATTTCCTTCTGTGGCAGCCGACATCTCTCCCTCCTGAGCCCGCAGCACATCACACAGACTCACTGAGGATCCTCCTCCTCGGCTCCGATGTACACAGACAAGAGAAGTGATGGGGGTGCTCTTTGAGGGGAGAGGACATGTGCTAGTAGGGGGATTTCTAATCCAACCCCCCCTTCTCCAAAGCATAGAGTTGCCACCTGCCCTTCTCTACCCCCATCCTAGGGGCCCTTCTCTGCCCCCATCCTAGGGGCCCCTCTCTGCCCCCATCCCAGGGGCCCCTCTCTGCCCCCATCCCAGGAGCCTCTCTCTGCTCCCATCCTAGGGATCCATCTCTGCCCCCATCCCAGGGTCCCCTCTCTGCCCCATCCCAGGGGCCCCTCTCTACCCCATCCCAGGGGTCCCTCCCTGCCCCCATCCCAGGGATCCCTCTCTGCCCTCATCCCAGGAATCCCTCTCTGCTCCCATCCTGGGGATCCCTCTCTGCTCCCATCCCAGGGATTCCTCTCTGCTCCAATCCTGGGGCCCCTTTCTGCCCCCATCCCAAGGGCCCCTCTCTGCCCCCATCCCAGGGGTCTGTCTCTGCCCCATCCCAGGGGTCTGTCTCTGCCCCATCCCAGGGGTCCGTCTCTGCCCCATCCTAGTGGTTCCTCTCTGCCCCATCCCAGGGATCCCTCTGTTCTCCCATCCCAGGGATCCCTCCCTGCCCCTGTCCCAGGGATCCCTCTCTGCTCCCATCTCAGGGATCCTCCCTGCCCCCATCTCAGGGATCTTTACCTGCTCCCATCTCAGGGATACCCTCTCTGCCCCCATCCCAGGGATCCCCTCTCTGCACCCATCCCAGGGATCCCTCTCTGCTCCCATCCCAGGGATCCCTCTCTGTCCCCATCCCAGGGGTCCCTCTTTGCTCCCATCCCATGGATCCCCCCTCTGCCCTTATCCCAGGGATCGTTCTCTGCTCCCATCCCAGGGGTCCCTCTCTGCCCCCCATCCCAGGGGTCCCACTCTGCTCCCATCCCAGGGGTCCTTCTCTGTCCCCCATCCCAGGGGTCCCCCTCTGCCCCCACCCCAGGGATCCCTCTCTGCTCCCATCCCAGGGATCCCTCTCTGCCCCATCCCAGGGATCCCTCTCTGCTCCCATCCCAGGGATCCCCTCTCTGCCCCATCCCAGGGATCCCTCTCTGTTCCTATCCAAGGGGTCCCTCTCTGCTTCCATCCCAGGGATCCCCTCTCTGCCCTCATCCCAGGGATCGCTCTCTGCTCTTATCCTAGGAGTCCCTCTCTGTCCTCATCCCAGGGGCCCTTTTCTGTCCTTATCTCAGGGGTCACTCTCTGTCCTTATTTCAAGGATCCCTCTCTGTTCTCATCCCAGGGGTCCCCTAAAATCCAAATGTGATAGGGAGCTCAGGACAGTAAGTGCTTGTTTGCATTCACAGTTTGGAGGTGGTAAAACCTCATGGTTTATGCCTTTCTTTTACCCCAACCACACCCCCTTTAACTGCAGTAGCCGGGGTGTACACATGTTGCAGCCTAAGCTGGAATTATGCACCCTGTCACGCTTGGCATGGGGCTGCTCTGCAAAGGCGATAAGGAGGCATTGTATTGCCTCATCTCATCATCTGCTTTAACCCCTTGTATCCTACACTAGCATGCTGCTACTGCTTGCATTACACATGGTTGCAGGGTGTTTGCAAAGTGGCCCTATTCACTTGATTGGGTCACGATCGCCCATCAAAAGAAACAGTGAGTATAATTCCTGCTGCAGCATGTGTACATCCTCAGCTGTTGCCTCTGCAGCTAATGGGGGTTGGAACCAATGTATGTAATGTGGGCAGTATGGCAGGGACACAGGGGGGCTCCATGATCTCCTATTGCCCAGGGGCCCCATGAGTTGTCCGCCCCTGGTTAACCCTTACCTTCCAGAGACTACAACCTCAGTAGGGCAAGCACAACTAAACAGTGCATTACTCTAACATAGAAATCCAACCATAGACATCACCCAAAAACAATTAAAATTTTTATTAAAACATACACATCTAAAAACAATCTGCTTACCACTTTAATGAATCACTGACCAGAAATGAACCGGCAGCAAATTAAGTCTAAAAGCCCATCCTGCATACGCCCATCCTGCATACTAGTTCCAGGTCAGTGATTTGTATATACAAATAGAGTGAGGCTTCAATGAAGACAGAGATGGGGCTTGAGCCAGGTCCTTATTCCTTAAAAGTCTGACACAAGAATTGCCCTTTGTGTGAAAGTGCCATGACCTAGCAGTCCACCTTACATATAGGAAAGTCAGTGTGAAAAACGGAAAATTGTATCATACTTACCGTAATTTTCCTTTCCTGGTGCCAATCCATGGCAGCATACATGTGATAGAGCTCCGCCTCTACTCCGCCTTCAGGACTAGTGAATAGCATAAATTAAAGGGCATAGCCCCTCCCCCAACATTCTTCGTAATATAGAATACCGAGGGTGGGAGTTTATGCTGCCATGGATTGGCACCAGGAAAGGAAAATTACGGTAAGTATGATACAATTTTCCGTTTTCCTGGTGCCTCCATGGCAGCATACATGTGATAAATAACTAGCTCACATGGGTGGGTTTAATGCTTTAACAAAAAATAAACTTTAATCAAACACAGACATAGCAGCATGAAGCGCTTTACTCCCGAACTCTACGGTTGTAAGAGCCCCGGGATCAATACGATAATGTTTGAGGAACGTGTGTCGGGAAGACCAAGCCTAATGCTTCAAGAGAAACATTTGCCCTCGCTGCCCAAGATGCCGATACTGCTCTTGTTGAAGGAGCATTCACCTGAGCCGAAACTTGCTGTGGCTTCCAAGTAGGCCCTGAGAACTTTGGATATGTCTAACTCATAACAGGAGTTTGATTCTGAGTCCATGAAAACTGGTAACGCCCATGGTTCTGATAGGTTTGCCATTGAGGTGACCTTGGGTGTGAAACCTCTGAGAGGGCGAAGTTCTACCCTATCTGGAAGAAAAGGGATATGTGATCATCCCCAATGCCCAGGGAGTGGATTTCCGAAATCCTCCTGTCGGATGTAATAGCCAACAGAAAAGTTGTTTTTAAAGTCAAGTTACAAATTGAGACCTCTTCAACCGGTACAAACGGATGAGTGGATAGGACTTCCAATATTAGAGGAGGATCCCACTTTGGAAAGGAATGTCTGGATGGGGGACACATCTTCAATACTCCCCTGAGGAACATAACCACTAGAGGGTCTTCTGACCCCCTGGTGTTAGTTGCTGCAGAAGTTGCGGAAACTTGTACCTTGAGGGAACTCTGGCTGAGCCCCAAATCGAGACCAGTTTGCAGAAAACTCAGAACATCAGCAGTGGAAAGAGAGAGATAGGATCAAATCCTTTTCCTGGGGCATAGGATAAGAACTTGTCCCAAATTCTTGCATAGATTGTGTTGGTTGTAGGCTTTCTAGCTTTTAACAGGGTGGATATGACCTCTTGGGAACAGCCTAACGATTCAAACCTCCTCCTTTCCACTTCCATACACAAAGATCCAGCTTCTGTGGGTCTGGATGGTCCAGCCTGCCCTGGGTCAACAACTGCAGAAAGGGAGGAATTCTGATCGGATGATCCACACTGAGGTGCATGGCTAGTGGAAACCACGGTCTCTTCGACCAATAGGGTAGCACTGCTAGCACTTTAACTGGTTCGTTCAGGAGTCTGAGGAGAAACCTCGAAATGAGTGGGCGAGGAGGAGAGGTGTAAGCTGTCTTGAAGGTCCAAGGACAAGAAAGCGCATCTACTCCTTCCGCCTGTGGATGTGGAAGGTGAGAGAAGAATCTCCTGATTTTGCAATTCTCATGCGTAGCAAAAGATCCACCAGTGGGGTCTGCCCTAGATTGGAGATTTGGATGAACACATGGGGATGTAGAGACCACTCGTTGTCCCCAAACCTCCTCGATAAGACATCTGCCTCTGTGTTCATCTTGCCTGGGAGATACATTGCCCTGAGGTCTACCAGGTTCCTCTCTGCCCAGAGCATTACAGGTTCCACTTCCCTCAGAAGTGTCTTGCTGTGGGTGCCCCCTTGTTTCTGAAGGTACGAGACCGCCACCTTGGTGTCCAAACATAGAAGTACTCTCTGTCCCTTGACCTGAGATGCAAAAGAGGTCAAGGCTAGAAATGCTGCCCTCATTTCTAGGACGTTGGACACTGTCCCTCTGGTGGGCAAGGACCATCTTCCCTGAATTCTCTGCAATGGGCACCCCACCCCTGGCCACTCGCATCTGACGTAATTGTGGACCATGAGTGGGAACCCAAATGATAGAGCCGGGAGAGATTCTCTGGATTCATCCACCAGTGTAATGGCCACTGCTTATTAGCGTTGTTAAACGGATTGTCTGAGACAGATGTTGTCGTCTCCATTGCATTAAGAATCCCGTCTGGAAGTGTCTCAGATGCTAGTGAGACCATGGAACTAGAGGTATGCACGAGGACATCGTGCCAATAAGGCTCAGACACTGCAAGGCTGATAGATGGGATCTCTATGACCTTGGATACCTTCTGAATGATGCCCTCCATCTTCATCTGGGGTAAAGAGACTGTGCCTAGGAGCGTACCGAACATTGCCCCTAAGTAAACCATCTGCTGTGTTGAAACTAATTGGCTCTTCCGATGGTTCACCAGCCACCCGAACTCCGACCACGACTGGAGAAGAATCTCCCTGTGGACTAAAAGGTGGCTCGAGTTTTTTTTTTTTTTTTTTTGACAGCAAGAGGATATCGTCCAGGTAGTGATAAATTCTTAACCCCCTCTCTCTCTCATAGGGGCCAAGACAGATATCAACACTTTTGTGAACACCAGAGGGTAGGTGCATAGCTCTAAGGGCAGAGCTTGAAATTGCAGGTGGACATGACCCACTGCGAACCTTAAGTATTTTTGGAAGGATGGTAGAATAGGGATGTGGAGGTACGCATCCTGCAGGTCTATCGAGATTAATCAATCTCCTGGTTGTATGGTTTGTATGATCGTTTGGAGTGACTCCATCTTGAAGCTTTCGAGATGGATGTATTGATTTAGCTTTTTCAGATCTATTACAGGTCTCCAGTCACCTGTTTTTTTCTGCACCAGGAAAAGGGTGGAAGAAAAACCTGTAAAATCGATCTGATGGGGGGGACAGGTATTGCTGCCCCTTGACGCTGCAGGGACTCCAAAAAAAAATTGGTTTAAGGCCAGTGCCTTCTGTGGGGAGGCTGGTAACTGTCTCTTTGAAGGACGTGTGAGGAGGCTGCTGAGAGAAAGTCCAGAAGTGACCGTACCGGATCGTTACTAGGACCCATGGGTCTTGACATTTGGAGGCACAGATGGGGAAAACGTTTTTTTTAACCGGGCTCCCACTGGGGGCGTTTCCTCCCCGCTGACGTCAAAAGGAATTTGTCCCCTCCTGGGGAGCAGTGAGGGACTTGTACTTTCTGGCTCCCAGAAAAGAAGTCTGGGTGCCTCTCCACGATTTCTTGTTGTCCCTAAAGGGGCGAGACTGCCTGAAGTCTCTAGAATTTGATTGCCGGAATCGTGATAAATAGGCCTTTGTTCTCCGGACCTTCCTGTCCTGAGGAAGTAAGCCAGATTTGCCCCCTGTTACTCTGGAGATTACTTTGTCGAATTTCTCAACAAACCAAGATTTTCCATCAAGGGAAATCTTGCATCAATTCTGCTTTGATGCTAGATCGGCTGTCCAAGGCTTTAGCCATAAGGCCCACTTTGCCATAACAGAGTTGCAGCATTGAATTGGCTGAACACCGGATTGTGTCAATTGCAGCTTCTCCCACGAAATCCGCCAACTTAAGCTCCTCCAGAGCTTTGATTATGTCATCTTTGGGAACGTCTTGGTGCAGGGCTGTCTCAATATTTTCCGTCCAAGCCCTGATGGCATTGGAAACAGATATCAGCGCAATGGCTGGTCTGCAAGCCACCCCTGCTTCTAGATAGATGTATTGATCTAGACCTCAAATGGAGCTATCTAGGGGA
>CM053026.1:576118738-576141546 GCA_028564925.1 Lithobates sylvaticus | reverse complement strand
TTTATCGAAAACAATCTCAGTGTGCATTAAGACTGAAAACAGGGCATGCGCGAAGCTCGACATGGCAGACGTTCTCCATTAGAGCTCCGCACTCCCCGCTGCATTACCGGACCCCATACGGCAGACTGAACCCGCCAGAAACCTTCCTGTTTCCCAGGACAGACACACGAACCACCCCAGCACAATCCGAAATGGTTCTTACGGGCCATAGGGGGAAAAACAAGCCGAAACCAATCAAGGAAGCACTAGCCCGCGCTTCTTACAAGATGGCGGCGAAGGCCCTCGCCAAACAACACGCAGCCACACTTGCTCCGGACCCACCGGACAGCGACGAAGGGGATGAAACCGACTCTAACATCGGAGGATCACCACCCCTGCCACCCTCAGGTATGTCACAAAGTGCTTTTTTACAACATATGGAAAACATGTTACAGAAAGCCCTCAAAAGCACATCTGAGCAAATCACCAACAGACTGTCCCGCGAGATCCGCGAGATAGGCCAGCGCACCGCAGACCTGGAAACAAGGGTGGACGATATAGAACTCACCCTCCAGGAACATACCCAAGAACAGGCGGCACTTAGAGAGGAAAATGCAACGCTGCTTTCCCGTTTAGAGGACGCCGAAAACCGCTCCCGCAGGTCCAACCTCCGCCTGCGTGGCATACCTGAGACGGTGGAAGACACACAATCTTTCACGACAGCTCTATTCCAAGAACTGGCCCCCTCAATCCCCATTGAAAGGCTTGAATTTGATCGAGTCCACAGGGCCCTTACTCGCCGCCAAAACGATGGCCCCCCGCGAGACATCATAGTAAAGTTACATTACTTCCGCACTAAAGAACAGCTCCTTACAGCTGCCCGCAAGAAGGAAGAACTCCTATTCCAAAGCCACAAATACCAGCTTTTCTCCGACTTAGCCCCTCTAACAATAGCCAAACGAAGGGCCATGAAGCCGCAATTGCAGATCTTGATGCAACACCAGCTTAAATATACATGGAAATTTCCCTTTGCACTGCAGTTCTCCTATCAAGGTCAACAGCACTCTTGCAACACACCAGAATCACTGCAACGGCTGCTGGAGAACCTCCACCTTGCACCTTCAATCCAGCACTCCGAAACTATGATGCCACGCACTCCAGCCCGCATGCCGGCCATGCCATACTCAGCAACACCACTTCGCCACCCACCAGGACCATCATCGATCCGTAAAGGGACTCCATCCCGATACCAGGAGGGTGACCAGTTCACCAACCAGAAGCCCCGCACCCCACGCTGAACAGATAACTGTATCTCTTCCCCCTGTCGTTTTGTGCTGCTTGTCTCTCTTCTAGGTTCCTGATGGACACCCGATACCCTGCTCTGGAACTTTACACCAACCCGTACTGAGAAATGCTCTCCTAGTTCCAACTCAGCAAGCAGGCTTCAACACAGACCACCAACACCTAGAAGACAACGACTGGGTATGTAGCCTTTACACCCAGCAAACAAGTCCTGGACACAAACCCGCCTTTAGGCGGCCCTCTATGGTTCAGTCACCATTACTAACCATCAATCCAACGTTCGTATAACTAAAAGATCACTTTATTATTACCTGAAAACGTGTACATTTTATGTGAAACTGCTTCTTTTTTGACACCTTGCACTCCCTGCGGGGTTAACCCCCTTGCAGGGAGTGCGGGGTCCTCAAAACCGTTATGTAGTACCATAACCCTGTAACTCTACTCAGAAAGCAATACCACATTACCTGTTGTCTAATCTCTCATATATATACCCACCCCCTCCCTTACCTCACCCCTACCCTTCCCAGTCCCCCCTACCTTACCCTCCTGCTTCCCCTCCCCCTCCTCCCCCATACCCCTTTCCTACACCCCCAGATTATTCCCCCTTACTCTTGTCCCCTCCCCCCCCCCCCTTTCCCTTCCCCATCCCTCCCCCGTCCCCCCCCCTTTCCCGCCCTTATTTCCTAATGTTGGTATATATCTATACAAGCCTTGATGAGAGACTCTTACTTAACTCGTGTAGATACTTAGGCAACTCTACAGAACAATCTACAGCCAGTTTAACAAAAACAGTTCACTCACCTTATGATTGTTATTTTTTGCTCCTTGCTGTATAGCAATTTTGTTTTGTCCATTTGCAGCGGGGAGCAGTCACTGCTCCCTCGCTCTCTGGTACTCACACCCCTCAGCCTCCTTCCGGCTGCGGGATCCGAGCACCCCACCTTGTCGGGCAACCCGACGCTTTGTACCGTTACTCTACCGCCTAATGCCTTGCTCTATTCCCTGTCCGACCCTCTACTTTGCTCCCTTTCTAAATCCCCCCTCTAGCTCCTACCTTCTCTCCCCTATTTGCTTAATCTTCCTGGGTCGAGTGGCTCCCTGTGACCATAGCCTACAGGACACAAAACCCACCACCACACAGAAATGGCCCCCTTAAACATACTCTCCCTTAACGTTAAGGGCCTGAACTCACCTAACAAAAGAGTCAAAGCTTTTCAAACTTTTGCCACCCTAAAAGCAGATGTGATAGCATTGCAAGAGACTCACTTCTCAGCCCGCCATACCCCTAAATTTTTTAGCACTCGTTACCCCAGGGTATACACAGCTTCCGCTGACACAAAACACAGGGGAGTGTTATTAGCCTTTCACCATACTCTTCCATTCACCCTCACAAAAGAAATAAAAGATCCGAATGGTAGATACATCATACTAGTTGGTCTCCTACAAGATATAGAAACCACTTTTGTCTCCTACTACGCCCCAAACTCCAACCCAATCCCCTTCTTCTCACACTTATTCCAAGTCATTAGAACACACTGTAAAGGCACTCTATTCATATGTGGGGACTCAAACTTAGTGACACATGCCCATCTCGATAAATCCCCTTATGCCCCGGAACACTTCTCCCCCTCCCTACAATTTCGTAAATTACTACAGCAAACATCCCTTCTGGATTCTTGGAGAGAGTGCAACCCACTCAAGAAAAATTACACCTTCTACTCTCACCCGCATAAATCGTTCTCTAGAATTGACCACATCTTTGTCCCGGTTGCATCCTCCCCCATATTGCTCCACTCCTCTATACACCCCATCACCTGGTCAGACCACTGTGCAGTCATCACCACGGTCTCCTCCCTGATCCCTAGATCTGGGGATAGATCTTGGAGCATGAATGACTCTCTCCTTACTAACCAGTCTTACTGTATAGATATACAAGTTGCTCTTAAAGAATACCTCCAGCACAACAATACCCCAGACATCTCCCCAATCCTACTATGGGAAGCCCACAAACCGGTAATTCGAGGCAAATGTATTTCAGTCGCCACACAAATTAAAAGACTCAAAAGACTTAAACTCCAAACCCTAGAATCCGATTTCCAATCCTCCTACCTACAGTTCCAAGCCTCCCCTACAGAAACCAACAAAACTATTCTTGATAAATGCAAACTGGAGTTAGACCTCCTTCTGGCCGAATCTGCGGACAAATATATCCGCAGATCCGATCATAAAATTTATACCAAAGCTAACAAGCAGGATACATTCTTAGCACTCCGCCTTCGTCAACCAGACCGTATTCACAACCCAATCAGGCTCAAGTTGGCCCCCGACTGTATCACCAGCAACCCCATCAAGGTGCTCTCTGAGTTCCGCAAACGTCTTGCTAAACTATATGAATCAAAGGGACCGCTTCCTCCCAACCTATCTGAAACTTTGTTTCACAACCTAGCAATTCCCAAGCTGTCGGAGGCCAATCGTGAGTCTATAGATGAACCGGTCTCAACAGACGAAGTTCTTGCAGCGATCAAAACCCTCAAACCCAATAAACGCCCAGGCCCGGATGGTCTTCCGGGCGCTTACTACAAAAAGTTCGCCCCTACCCTAGCCCCACTCCTCACCCACTCCTTCAACGCCCTACTAAAGCAGCAATCATTTGGCCGTGACACCTTAACGGCCATAATTGCCATGATCCCCAAACCCAACACAGACCATACTCTCTGGTCAAATTACAGACCCATATCTCTACTGAATGTGGACATTAAAATTTTGGCCAAGATCCTAGCCCTGAGACTCAACCCAATCATAGGTGACCTGATATCCAAGGACCAGGTTGGCTTTATTCCCCGCAGGCAGGCCAGTGACAATATCCGCCGCATAATCCTCCTTCAACACATAGCTAAGTCACGCAATATCCCCATGCACCTCTTGTCCTTGGATATCAGGAAAGCCTTCGATACGGTGTCCTGGCCATATTTACACTACATCCTGCAGAAGTGGGGCTTCGGCCCAAACTTCCTCCAGTGGATAAGTGCCTTATACACACAACCCCAGGCATACGTGAAATACTCAGGGTTTAAATCAGACTGCTTCCCGATTCAAAGAGGTACCCGGCAGGGCTGCCCCCTATCTCCCCTGATATTCGCCCTAATAATCGAACCCTTAGCTTCCCTGATAAGGTCTAACCATGATATCCGGGGCCTAGAAATAGCCAACACCACACACAAGCTATGCCTTTTCGCTGACGATGCCCTTTTATTTGTTACGTCTCCACATACTACCCTCCCTAACCTCTTACAGCTCCTAGAGAAGTTCGCCACGGTCTCTGGGCTAGAGGTCAATCAGACGAAATCCAGAGCATTAAATGTCTCTCTAACCCAATCTGAATTCCAACTACTGCAAGCCAACTTCCCTTTTCAATGGTCTTCCAGCTCAATCCCGTATCTAGGGATTAAGCTCACGAGCAACCCCTCACACCTATTCCAATCGAATTATATCCCCATGCTGAAACATATGACTTCACTGCTTAACACCTGGCTACCGCTATGTGTCTCCTGGCTAGGAAGAATAGCCGCAGTAAAAATGTCACTGCTTCCCAAACTTCTTTATTTATACAGAGTACTACCGACACCAATCCCGGCCTATTTCCACAGAGTGATACAAAACCGTGTGTTTAAATATATATGGGGGACTAAAAGACCTAGAATTTCCAGGCCAGTCTTACTTCGTAGTAGACTACAAGGGGGCCTTGGAGTACCAAACTTTGTACATTATTTTCACGCAGCCCAACTAGCCCAGCTAACCCTCTATCATGCCAAAGCGGAAATCCCACTTTGGGTTGCACTGGAAGCCATTGACACCCACCCCATTTCTATATCCAACTTGCTCTGGCTACCCCCACAACACCGGGGACCCACAACCAATCCGGTCACTCTCCACTCATTGAAGCTCTGGGACAAGATATCTAGGACATTTAAATTAGCTTCTCCTCACCGCCCGCTCCTCTCTTTCATAGGCCACCCACTATTCTACCCTGCTTTCACCGAACCATCCTCCTTCCAGACCTGGACACAGGCAGGCCTGCACCGCTTCCGAGACCTAATCTCCCATGGCTCGGTTATACCGTTCCCGACCCTGCAGGCACACTCACATTTGCCCCCAGGAGAGTGCTTCCGTTATCTCCAAATCTCTCATTTTATCAGTACTAACCTCGGCCTGAATATAGCCCACACGGGCCTAACACCCTTTGAAGATGTCTGTGATTCAGACCCGCATGCCCCGGGTATTATCTCCAGACTGTACACACACTTGACCTCCCCTCCCATGACTACACCCCCCTACGCCTCAGCATGGTCTAAAGACCTAAATATTGACCTAGACCCAGAGGATTGGTTAACTGTTTGGTCGAACACCAAACTAGCATCCCAGAACATCATCGCCTCAGAAGCAAACTACAAAGTGCTAATGCGGTGGTACTTGGTGCCCGCAAGAATTGCCAAGTTCACCCCATCATATTCCCCGAATTGTTTTAGAGGCTGCAGTGAGCAAGGCACCCACCTTCACATTTGGTGGACTTGCCCAATAGTCCAACGTTTTTGGACGACCATATTCCAAATGGGATCAACCCTACTTGGACACAACATCGCCCCAGACCCTGCTCTGGCTATCCTAAATTACACACCACAGGACTACACTAAGGCGCAATTACGCCTCTTGCTGCAACTCACTACAGCCGCTAAGCAGACAATAGCAAGAAACTGGAAGACCCCCAACCTCAGCATCACTGAAGTCAAAAACAGGGTCACCCGTGCTATGATACACAGCAAAATTGAGGCCAAGATACTAGATAGAACCCCTCAGCACCTTAAAATCTGGCGCCCCTGGGCGGAACATTTTCTTCCCAGCGACTTCGACAAACTCCTCCTGGAACCCTAACACGCTCTCTGACCCTCCCCGCAACCAGGGGGAAACCACTGGATCCTGGGAGCCACTCGACCAAACCTGAACTCAACCTCATACTTCTGCTCTTTTCTCTTCCTTTCTTTCCCTCCCCGCTTTCCTTTTTCTCTTTTTCTTTCCTCTTCCCCTTCTTTACCTCCCCCCCCCCCC
The DNA here is from genome assembly GCA_028564925.1 of Lithobates sylvaticus. Classification (NCBI taxonomy): domain Eukaryota; kingdom Metazoa; phylum Chordata; class Amphibia; order Anura; family Ranidae; genus Lithobates; species Lithobates sylvaticus. The sequence goes on along the minus strand of CM053026.1, from coordinate 576,135,162 downwards.
CCTCGCCTCTACCCGAAACTCTAAATAGGGTGTGGACAAACCCACACCCCAAGCGTTATCACTGTTACCACGTTCCCTTATTATAGAGCACCCCATACCCAAGGTGTGCATGTGCATGTTGGGGCCTGACCCCAGTTACAGTTACGTTATACTCACGACTCTGATACACTATAACTAAATGCAGATATATCCTTCAGCTTGCCTCAGAAAATTACTGATGTATTCATGCTACAATGTCACCCGCTCTGTTTGTCTTTTGAATATGTTCGTATATTGTTTGTAACAGTAAAAGTTACCTCTGTTTTCTTGATGTTACTGTAAACTTGTTTTTCAATAAAATATTTGAAAAGAAGACAGGCAAACTGAGCAGAGGTAGTTTTGACAGGTACCTATTCCCCTCCAAAAAAAATAATTCACTAAAAGTGATAGAGAAGGGGGTAAGTGGAAAAGTGGAACTTACCCTTTTGGGCAAAGTCTTTCTTTGAGTTTAGTAATTATATCAACCAGTCAAAACTTTTTGTACTAATCTAAATTCAACAGAGTGAATTCTGGGCTGCTGTGGATTACTGTTCTTAAGAATTATCCATATTTATTTATTTAGACCTTTTTTGCTTGGTAACATCTGAGCTTCTTTAGTATACCAAGCACAAAAACTTCCTTTGGCAAGAAATTTATCCCATGATAAAAAAAATTCCAGATCAAATTACAATTGTCGGTATGAGCATTCTTTTGCAATGGCTACATTTCAACACAGCTCAATTTACCCTAGAGAAAGAAATCATAATTTTAGATATTGCTTGCTAAGGACAACTGAGATATGTTCTGTACTTTTTTTTTTACCTTTTGATATTGCTTAGTGCACACAGAATTGGTAAACTTCCAAGGGGCAAAACAAAAACTTCTGTTTTTAAAGAGAGAAATTTTACCTCGGCCCAAAAAAAAAAAAAATTCAGCTAACGCAGCATATCATTTTACTAGGAAAAAGTATTTGGCAAACACAGCATAACAGATGGAAGCATACTTTCTAAGATATTGATATTTTCATTTTCTATGCTGACAGCTATGATATGGTGAATTTGTTATATGTCATGCTGAAGTGGAAGAAGAGATACGTATATCACTCTCCAATCTGTTTATGCTTATCGGTTGTATAGAGGCCAAATAATGGACAGGGGTTGTATCCAGGCAACAAGGCTGGACATCCAACTGTTAATAGTGCCAAGCGATCTAGTTTTCAATTTATCCAGTTAAATGGTGACACTAGAGGAATTATATGCATCACACAGTGCTAAATGCCCTATTGCCTCAGACCTGAGAATAAAGAATTCACCATAGCATTCATTACAGCTTAGTCAATTTTCCTGACAACAACTTTACGATACGTCCTGGCTAATACGGCGTACACCTGGGCATTTCCTTTTTTTTTACTTTACAATTACTTGTATAATCGTGACTGACCTTAACTTTTGGTCATTTAAAAACATGGGTATAACAAAGGGGCATTTTAACTGGATTAACTGTATATCCTACATAACATGGCAGCTCAGAAAGGTTTTTTAAGTGCCAGTAACATACTTTAAACAAGAGCTGATCTTTAGATTGATGCATCATATTCTATACATTTACAAAACTGGCACTGTATTTTAATTCATTTCACAGCTGACGGCAATCTGCTGCTCAATGTTATTGTCCATTTTAAATGGAGGAAAGGCTGTTTGTTAAATTCCTGAATCTTAAATGTGAATAAGAAGTCAGCTGTGTATTGGAAATACAGTTATATCTCAAAGGACTGCAAATCGAAACAGTTATTTATGTATATGTATGAATGTTTTCACATATGAACCAGGCACCAAGTTATAGTTCGAGTATAGTGACCTCTGTTTTAACATTTCCAGCTTGCTATATCATGCAATATATTATAAGCAGTATATCTGTCTAGAATATTGAATTGTTCAGACATGTTCATTTAGCAAATATACAATAGCTGTTTCTGTATTTGTTGATTGATTTCTAGGCAGTTTTATTAAATGTACTTCAACCCAAAACCTTCTTATTTTCTTTGATGTGGGAAAACTGAATGTGAACCGGTTCACCCACAAGGTAACCTAGGTGTATGCCATGGACCTGGTGGGTCGCAGAAGGCCCAATCTCAATGGAGATCAGAGAAACTTACTGAGACGCCTTTGTTAAATCTAAAAGAAGTGTGCACAGTGTGAAGAGTGACTGATTCCTCGCTCCTTGCCCCAGAGTTCACCCTGCTCTTCCGTGCTCATAGGAATCCTGCAGGACACTTCATGATGGAAAGCAGGAAGATATATTTCCAGAGGAGTGCGCAGCCCTTATGTATTAGCGCGTGCACCCCAAAGCCCAAACACACGTGCGTGTGTATATATATATATATATATATATATATATATATATAGCAGTAAGTAGAGCAGTGGATGTGTCAGTAGGACAGAGGACAGAGTCAGTAGAGCACTGGACAGTGTCAGTAGGGCAGAGATTGGTGTAAGTATATCAATATTTTTTTCAATATTATTATTCTTTTTTTATTATTAGGAGCCCCCTGTTGGGGAACTTTGGTAAAATAGCAGGGACCTAAACAAACTCCTGACATCTCACTTTTGAGCCCCTGAGAAAGGGAATGAGGACAGAGATTCCCCAGTCCCTTTCTCTGCAGCCAGGAAGCAGGGGGAATCTGGAACCTGGCACCTCACGTGCACACACCTATGTATGTGTCCCAATCTCCTCTGTTTAGTCATAACTTGGAAGTGCTCACTACCAAGTTCAGAGCTGTCAAATACCAGCTAGCAGTGGTTGCAGAAGGAGCACTGTAGGGGCTCTGTTTGCATAAGCTAGAGGCATCAGAGGCTGAATAGACCACTGGTGTCTTTCAGTTTAGATAATCTTTCCTTCTTAATATGACAACACAGTGTACAATAGGTAATGCTTTACAAAAAAAACAATAACCCAATCCTTAACCTCATAGCTTGCAGTTGTTAAATAAAATATACACTTTATTAATAATATGCTAAACACCTATACAATTAGATGTTTGATTTTACAAGTTGTTCATGTATATTAATAAAATGGATACTTTATGTAACACCAACACATAAATATAGAGAAACAATAATTGCCGTGCTAGGGTGTTCCAGCAGGCAAAAGCAATGACACCTGAGACAATAATGGTGTAACCTGGGGGCAATGAACACTATATGTCCAGGTTCCAGAAAGGTGAAGAAGAATTACACTTTTTATAAAAACAATTAGGATTAGATGTGAAGGTAAATAAATAATATTATCATATGGGAAAGAAATTAGTCCAAAAATGTCCATAAAACTTGGGTGGTAGCCACAGGAGATAGGAAGCTTGCACAGGAGAGGCAGCAAGCTGAAGAGCAGAAAAGACTCTGGGATAAACATAAGAAAACAGACAAGCAGCGCCAATCTGAGTGTAGCAATGTTAGTAACACATTTATTCTAGCAGTATTGCACTCACTGAAAGGAGGTTAAAAACAGGCACATCTTTAGAAACAACAGATGAGTTTCAGGGGTCCAGGGCGGCATCCATGGAGCACGGTGTCATTGTACCCGGCGGAGCCAGTGGTTTCAGGTGTCCCGGGCTGGATGAGAAGGGCGCAAGAGGAAGTCATCACGCAGAAAGTCCCTGGTCTATCAGATTGGCGCTGGTTGTTTGTTTTCTTACATAAATATAGAGAAACATACTGTACATTAAAATACACAGAGTAAGGCAGCCTATACATTGTGTATACAGTGATCTTCGTGGATACATGCTGCTATTTGTATGCCATTCATCCTTAGCACTGGGGCACAGTGCGATTTTTGTAAGTGCTATTTACCTTCTTTTTTAAATTAACAAGTAGTGATCACTCAGAGAGCACTAGATATTGTTGCTTTTATTCCATCTACCGTTTTTGGAGCTGATGAGGAATTCCATGTGCAATCTTGGTACCGTTCACAATCTTAACATGAGAGCTTGCTGACTAAATACCCTTAAAGGGAACTGCTCATTGCACTGGAGATTCGCTGGTGTTCATTCCAATTAACTTGTGTTTTATGAAGAAAATTTAAGGACTGTTTTTTGTGCTATTTTATCGATTCTATTATTTTAGTTGTGTTTTATTTGTTTGCACTGTACTGCCTTTTCTATAGCCTAAACATTAGGCAATTTATTTTGTTCAACCAGTGGGTTGAATGAAAAAACTGACCCGAATCCCACATCCATACATTCAAGGTGAATTGGCGAATTCTCCTGCTGAGCTATTGTTTTGTGACAGTGGGGACTTCCCCACCATCAAAATACTCTAAACAGCGCTGCACACTATATATTGCAGCCTTGTTCACTGTATTCTGATGGTGGGGTGATCGAGCATGGAAAATCGGTAGGTCAACTTATGTACAACCACAGTGCCCATACATGGATTGAAATTCAGCCAGTCCCTTCTGAACCAGCAAAATTATGATCCATCCTTGGCCAGCCTTAGAACACATATACATACTCCAAACACCTATTAAGCAACACTCATTATGTATCTCCACAGACAACAAGCCTTCATCGAGTTTTTATTTATTATTTTACAGGTCCTGGGTTTTGTGATTGACGATGGATCTACATCGGGGGACATTGTTTTTTTTAATTTTAATAAAGGAATTGTCAAAAACTGTGTATGTGTTTTTATTTCTTTTTGACACTTTTTTTGTAAATGGGTAGGGGTACAATGTAGGCCTGGTATCGATTGAGGGGGGACCCCCACATCATCTTTTTCTAATTTTTTGTATTGCCTGCAGTGGGTTGCAGCTGGGAAAATCTATTTAAATATACGTTTTTTGTTCTTTATATATGTCAGTTTTGCTGCAGCAGGTTCCATACATGGTACAGATGTACCAATTTACAGGCAGACTAAGGGGACCCCCAGGCACTTTATTTAAATGGATATCTTATTTTTATTTTTACACTTTAAGCATCATTAAAATCACTGCTTCTTTAAAAACCATATTTAAAAAAAAAATTTGCATTGATACTATCAATGCAAGCATTTTATATATAAAAAATATATATATATATTATTTTTAAAGAAGCAGTGATTTTATTAATGCTTAAAGTGAAACAATAAAAATGTTCTTTAAATATAGTAAAAATCGCAGATCGCTGCCATTACTAGTAAGAAAAAAAAATAATAAAAATGCCATAAATCTATCCCCTATTTCGTAGACGCTATAACTTTTGCGCAAACCAATCAATATATACGCTTATTGCGATTTTTATTATCAAAAATTTGTAGAATAATACATATAGGCCTAAACTGAGGAAAAAAATTGCTTTTTTTTAAAAAAAAATGGGGATATTTATTATTGGAAAAAGTACAAAATATTGTGTTTTTTTTTTTTTCAAAATTTACGCTTTTGTTTTGTTTATCGTGTAAAAAAATAAAACCTGCAGAGATGATCAAATACCACCAAAATAAAGCTAGATTTTTGGGAAAAAAATAAGTATATTTTGTTTAATACAGCGTCGCATGACCGCGCAATTGTCAGTTAAGACGATGCAGTGCCATATCGCAAAAAATGGCCCGGTCATTCAGCAGCCAGATCTTCCGGGGCTGAAGTGGTTAACAACCTATTGACTGTGCACTCGGCGTGCGAACGTATGCTCGACCCGAACTGCTCGCCTATTCCTAGTCTCTGGTATCCACTGGAAAAATGCTTCAGGCTTACCTGGCAGCTGCTGATTTCTGTTCCCTTCCTCCAGCCCACCCGCCGCCTGTCAGTCATATAGCACAAAGCTCAAGTAAGGAGTCTGAAATGCCTCCTCAGTTTGTACTACAGGTCTGACAGAAGGAGGGTAGGGAGAGAAGCTGCCAACTGCACAACTGATTGGGACAACACTCAGGGGATGTTAACTGACATTGACAGATACCTCAAAAATTTAATGGGTAGCAACAATAATATAGTAGGTAGTATGGTGGGGGGGGGGGCACAGCTACTGTTCTTCCTAAGACTCTATTTGATCTTAATTTATCTCTAGAAGACACCGAGGTTGGAAAATCACAGGCTCAGAGGTTAGAAAATACATTACTGCTTTCAAATTGAGTAGATGAGGACTACAGCAAAATGTGGTAGAAACAAAAGATACACACATAGTCATTCAGGCAGCAAAAACAAAAAAATATTCTACAAACACCAAAGTAATACCACCAGAGAAAAGCCACACATTGATTACAAAATGTTGCCAAGAAATGAAGCCAACTCAGACTAGATGCCCTTGTTACTGAATTATTCTTTTAAAAGCAACGAGGTGTGACTTACCATGGTGAATATTAGGTGTACCTAGCTATCATCATGCATGATGTTATGTTGTTATCTTTCGCTTGAGTGTGGCTGGACTGTCTTAGATCTGTTGGATGTTGAGTATATAATTTTGACATATCAACAGCTGCATCTTCAGGCAACAAAAGTGTCTGCAGATGTCAATAATAGTAAATACACTACACAGACTGTTTTGTAGTATTCTTATTCTTTACTTGGACACAAATACGTTCATACAGCAACAGTGATGTCCAGCTTCTGGAATATTTCCAAATGCAGCATTAGCCATTATTATCAAATGTATGACTCTTTATGACTCTTTTCTTAAAAAGAAAAAAAAAAAGGAGCCAGTACAGTTTTCTGATTCGTTTCACTAATATGTTCATAAGCAGTGACATTTCATCATTGATTTCATCATAGTCCAATATGGCATGTCTGCAATTGTAGACATTGCTGATTTGACTTGATGGTGTCAAGTTTACACCGTAGACAATCATCTTCATCTATCAACTACTATTCGAGGTACTCATATTTGTATACTTGTTTTTGTATCCTGTTCTATAATAACAGTATGTCTGAACTGTTAAAGGATAAGTTTACCTTTGAAACATGCTACATGTTCCAATTGTTTTTCGGGTGGAACATGTAACATGCTTCAGTATCTGCAGCCTCTCCCCCCTCGCTGTGACAGTGGACAGGGGACGTTCTCCCCACACCTGCTGTCACAATTGGAAAATAACACGGTCGTACGAGGCCACAGTTTCCTTCGAATAAATGCCTACAAATGCCATCAGCCATTGCAGCTCTCAATGAACTACGAGGGGGCTGATGAGTGCTCCCATATTCCATTGATCTTTCTGCTGAATACCCATACAAGGTATGAGCAGACACCTATCCTGAGAGTCTAAAGGAGCCTGACATTGCACGCGCGATCTGCTGATCACTGGTGCAAGGCTCTACAGCAGGGGTCTTCAAACTACGGCCCTCCAGTTGTTCAGGAACTACAATTCCCATCATGCCTAGGCATGTCTGTGAATGTCAGAGTTTTACAATGCCTCATGGGATGTGTAGTTCCGCAACAGCTGGAGGGCCGTAGTTTGAAGATCCCTGCTCTACAGGCTCCTTAGAAAAAGAATGCACATTTTTTTTTACCTGAATTTTTTTTTCAAAAAGATGAACTTAGCCTTTAAAATGAGCTGCACCACAGAATAGTGTTAGGCTTAGTAAGATTTAACACTTTTATTACAGTATACTAAAATGTAAGTGCTTATTCACCAAGATGATTGTAAACTGCAGAGAGGCAGGCACAGGTGTTGGTACTATACTATGCTATAATCATGCAGGGGGGCATATTAATGAAGGTAGTCACATCACAAAGAAGGACACACATATAGTGCCTGAACGTTCACTTGTGCCCAGACTATAAACATTAAAACATTTACTGTACATATCCTTAACAATCAGAAAAAGAGCTTTAAAGCAAGTCATCACTGACCACTCTATCTACTTGTATTATGAGCAAATCCATCCTCAAAGATCACAACAAAGACTCCAAAGTCCAGTTACAGTTTTTAACAGCCTAGAAACACCTGCTGAACATTTACCCTAAAGGGCATTTTAGGTTGGTTCTGGTACAATAGAAAATAATGGAAATAATACAATTTCAGAGTTTCTGTTGTAAATTTAGGAGATGCAGTTATCTACAATGCCCATAGCTAGAGAAGTTTGTTCAGAATAGTTTAGTGTGCATAGCCAGGGCGTAGGTTCACTTTAAATGTACAGTACATATGTGGAAATATGTAAATATGGTAGTAGGTTAACCACTTTCAGACCGGACCAATTTGCAGCCAAAGGACCAGGCCCCTTTTTGCGATTCGGCACTGCGTCGATTTAACTGACAATTGCGCGGTCGTGCGACGTGGCTCCCAAACAAAATTGACGTCCTTTTTTTCCCACAAATAGAGCTTTCTTTTGGTGGTATTTGATCACCCCTGCGTTTTTTATTTATTGCGCTATAAACAAAAATAGAGCGACAATTTTGAAAAAAATGCATTATTTTTTACTTTTTGCTATAATAAATATCCCCAAAAAATATATAAAAAAACATTTTTTTCCTCAGTTTAGGCCGATACGTATTCTTCTACATATTTTTGGTAAAAAAAATTGCAATAAGCGATTATTGATCGGTTTGCGCAGAAGTTATAGCGTTTTCAAGATAGGGGATAGTTTTATAGCATTTTTATTAATAATTTTTTTTATTAGTAATGGCGGAGATCTGCGATGTTTTTTGTGACTGCGACATTATGGCGGACACATCGGACATTTTTGACACATTTTTGGGACCATTGTAATTTTTACAGCAATTAATGCTATTTAAATGAATTAATTCCTGTATAAATGACACTGGCAGTGAAGGGGTTAACCACAAGGGGGCAGTGTAAGGGTTAAGTATGCCTAGGGGTGTGTTTCTTACTGTGGGGGGCGTGGCTGTCAGCTAGTGAATGCTGATCTCTGCTCCAATCACAGGGAGCAGAGATCGGCGTCACTAGTTGCTAGGCAGAACGGGGAGATGCTGTTTATCTCGGCATCTCCCCGTTCAGCCTTCCCGTGAGACGACCCGCAGGGACCGCGATCGAACTCACGGGGGTCCCGACCGGCGCGGGAGCGCGCTGCTCCCGACGCGGGAGCACGCCACTCCCGGCGCTCTCCAGATGGCACGGACAGGCTAAAGGAGGGACTTATATATACGCCCTCCTGCCTGTACGTGCCATTCTGCCGACATATATCGTCGTGCGCAGGTCGGCAAGTGGTTAAAGTAATTATTTGAGTAAAAAAGGTAAATCTCCACAATGCACTTACATTTCTCCACATGTTACCCCTTTAAAAATGCAGTATTGCAGAAAAATACCTCTTGATTCTGCCTTCTATCTTCCTTTTGTGGGCTAACCGCACACTGCTCTGAAATCATAAGTGTTAACGGTTCTACTTAGTTCTTCTCTTAGACCACCTCCCACTTTCCTCATTTATTTAAACAAGAGGGGTTTCGTCATTTAGTATTAGAGAACTGGAGAGGACTAACAAGACTACTTGGGATTTTAGTGAAGAAAAAGGCACTAAGCACTAAGTTGTTAGCTAAAAATTGAAAGTTAGGGGCCCGTTGAATCCTAAAGTATCAATAGGTAATTGTCTGTAGTTGCAGCATTTTTACCAAGATAAAGCACAAGGAAATGTACATGTACTGTATTAGATATTTACTGCACATGTTTTTTTTTTTTTACCCAGACATACACTTTAATCTAATTTCAGGTTGTATGCTTTCATTTTTGTCCACAGTTGAAGGCACAGTTCTCTGAAAGCTCTTAACTTCAGATAACACCTAAAATGTCAGACTAAATGTCAAAAGTCTTGACATGCACTTTCTCACATGTTCTGGCCTAATTGTTTGCACCTTTAACACTATTGCTTTTTAGACAGCATTTTAATTCCTTTTTGTTACCTCTTGCAATTTCATTTTTAAAACAATTCACGTATTTTCCTCTTTGTACAAAAACTACCTAAAGAATATCAGATAATGATCCTATGTACCAATGGATCTATGCTCCCATATTTGCCAGGATAATACAGTTAAACTTTTCCGCAGAAAAAAAAATACCAGTTGGCAGTAGACTGGAATAAAAAGGTACTTTTTAGGTAAGCATGTTTGTACAACAATTTTATATTATTATGATTAATATTAATCTATATTAATATAACAATGATATATTATTTCTGTTTGTGAAAATTGATGTCTCCTTTAAGGACACTGCTAAAAAGCGACTCAATTTCCTTGTTCAATTTAGAGTCCCCGTACAAGTTGAGTTAATAAATGTTAGAAAAATCCTTGACTTATGGACTTCTGCAGACCTAGAATAGTAAATTAAATAATATAACTACTAGATTTTACCCTCTATAATGTGGCAGTATTCTATGGCAAGGTCAGTGAAAAGTATACATTACAAACTTTATGGAAACAACATATATAAAAATAAAAGTTTAAAATGTACAATTTGGCAGCTGATATATTTGGCAGCTCTTTGATGGCTTTGACCATCTTCTGTGTGTCTTAGATGGTCTCAGAGGTCCATGGAGTGACATGGTTGGCCCTTGGCAATCCCTTCATGTGAAGTTCCGAGGGTGGTGGCAGAAACAAATTTTAATGTTTTAGCGGTTCTATGTGGCTGCTCATTTCTATGTATAAATTAGCCAGATTGTTCCCTTTGTACAGAGCTCTGTGTTGTTTACCAATACAAGAGCTCTGGACTGTTGAATGTGCACACATACCAGTGCTGATTGAAGTAACCTCCCATTGGCCCAATCACACACCAGTTGCCCATATATAGCTCTAAAAATAAGTGAATTAGTCTCTGCTGCACACCATGGGACCACACACATACATTGAGCCAGCATAAAGCCAGGTAAAAAAAATCCTTAAGACAATTGGTCTCATTTTTTTAGATAGTATTTTCTGTATTATCATTGATATAATTGTGAGGGGTCTCCCTATGATCTCTAGGAGAGTAATCCCCCCATGCATTTATATATTTTTCAAATACACCCTGGCTCTCTTTCCTTTTTTGGTGCTGGACATTGGATATATTTTTGATATATTCCCCTTAACATTGTGATCTTTAGAATTGATGTTGGGATGAATGTGTTGTCTTATGCCCTGTACACATGGTCGGAAATTCCGACGGAAAAAGTCTGATCGATTTTATTTTGGATATTACTTGAGATTTACAGTTCCTTATTTGTTTTTTGGCAGTGTTGAATTGTATAAGTGGCACGTGTAGGGGGACCACAGGTGGGTTAGAGTCCCAAAAGGTATGTGATGAAAAAATACCTGTCACACAAAATGAAGAGAGCTCTTGGCCATACGTGAGGCTATTTTGGTGAAGGGACTGAATTTGTGTCCCATAATGAAATGTAATTGCTTTGACAGATCAATAGCTTCCATTGCTATTAAAAACTGAGCACTCCAGAAACTCCAGCCTTTGGGAAGTCAAATTAATGGGTGATTGGTCCCAGATACCGAGACAGGAAAATAGATCCCCAATATAGATCCCCAAGATATCTAGGTCACTTGTGGGAGGAAAGGCATGTGGATGCAATGAAGGATGACCTAATAGACAGTTTGGTAAGGGAGAATGAGTAATTGGGCGAGGAAGGTGACGTGTGTAGGTCTATTACAAGCTTGGAGGAAATTAATTTGGGGACCAAGTCGAGGACTTTCCCTTCCATGTCAACAGTGGCAAGTATACAAAGTTTTCTTGGAGCTGTTATAGGGAATTTACAGAAATTACATTTACAAAGCACTCATGGAGACAAGTTAACACTTGGGGAATTAATGTTTCTGGAGGAATTCAGACAGAATCAGGACATCACAATAAAGCAAGGGGGCATATCATGATCCTAGATAGGTCAAATTATTTAAAGTGGTATTAAACCCAAACCCAAAAATTTGTATATTAGTATATTTATTTATCTCAAGGAGGGATTCCCTGACCGAGAAGGTCAGTGAATGCATGAATAATCCTTTTCAACCATTTGTAGTGACGTTACCCTCATATGTAAGGGATACTGAATATCTTATGACACTATAGGATGCTGCCATGGTGCCTGCTGGCATGCTATAAGTGACACTGGAGAGTGAAGCATTATATATCTCCATTCCCCACATTTTGGGTACTTGGTTGGTGAAAAAGTATTAAGTATTAGACATAACAAATAATACAATTATGTGTAACATAGGTAATTATTGCCAAGCTCAAGGTACATTTATGAGCACAAAATGTGCCCCATCATATGCAAATCTGTATTTATGGAAATAGAAATGCCAAGTGGTTGAAGGGGAGGCCTTGTTGGTGTGCCTGTCCAGGGTTCTAGCCAGGTACAGGTATATTGAAGATCTCCTCATCCTGTGGAAAGGGAATAAGGAGCTTTAGTCATTCTGCATGGAGGCACTTGGGAATAATTCTTTAAATGTGACATTTACAAGTAATTTGTGGGAAACTGCAGACACATTTTTGGACCTCACAATAGAAGTTGGAAAGAATGGGGTATTTACTTCCAAATGGGAAGCCCACAGCTTCAATCTTCTGCATGCTGCAGAACCTCTAATTAGGGATATACCAGTTGCACAGTATATGCAGACTTGCAGGAACTGTAACTCTTTTAGTGATTTTGAAAAGGAAGGTGAATTGAGATCAAGATGTTGTGGAAGAGTTTACAAAGAAAAATGGCATAAAAAGTGTATTGTAGGGCAAGAGAAGATGTAAGCAATGATTTGCATTACAGACCAAATTGAAGGAAGAGTAGCAACATCACAAAGCTGTGTTTCAAATATACCAAAGATTCATCCAAAGTATTTGATATCTGTCTGAGACATTGGAGTCTCCTGATGTCATACAATAAGCTTAAAAAATACATAACTGTACAACAAGGTATTATTTATTGTGATAATATGTGATATGTCCACACAGCAATGTGGGACTAGTTGAGAAGAATACCCACTGCAATACGGATAGTTAGAATAGTGTATGGGCAGTTAAAATGGCACCACATACTAATTAGTTACTACACAAGTTCTAGGAAATTGACTTTGAAGGTGCCACACAGTCTACAATATAGTTTAATTAGCACAAATTTATTGTCACAAAAATATAAAAGCAAATATATTGTCATAAACCAGTGCGACCAAAAATGTGTGGACTGCAATAGGTAAGACCAAAACGCATGAAAAGTAATAATAGTAAGATTTATTAAAAGGATCATTTTTAAAACAATAAAGCAAACCAGCAAACAACCAAAGTGACACAATATACTAACCCTCTAAACCCAATGTGAATACAGGAGTAAGATATAATCAAAAAAGGTAATCAAGCCAGGGTCATACTTTGGGGGCATTAGTGGTAGGTTGACCAAAGCACATACTGTAAACCCAAGGTAAGTATAGTAGCAAGTCCTAGTTGCAATCTCGGAACACCCAATAAGAGGATAATATGCGACCGGTCAAAACTACGTGGCATGTTCACCAATGCCAGGAGCCTGGCGGACAAGATCGGTAAACTAGAGATACTGTTGTACGACGAGGATTTGGATTTTGTGGAAATTTCAGAGACCTGGTTCAACAGCTCTCATGATTGGCTGGCAAACATTCAAGGGTATACCCTTTATCGCAAGGATAGAGAGGGTAAAAAAGGGGAGAGGGGTATGCCTATATATCAAGAATAATGTACAAGTGAATGTGAGAGATGACATCACTAAGGGAGCTAGGGAGGAGGTGGAATCCTTATGGGTAGAGCTCCAAAGGGATGAAGCTAGGGGGGAAATAATACTGGGAGTATGCTATAGGGGTTAGCAACAAGGTTGGGAAGTGTTATCATAATGGGGGATTTTAACTATGCAGACATAGACTGGGCGGAGGGAACCGCGCATTCATCTAAGGCTCGCCAGTTCATAAATGTCTTGCAGGACAATTTTATGGGTCAGATTGTAGACGCACCAACTAGAAATAAAGCGTTACTGGATCTACTGATTACCAACAATACAGACCTGATCTCGGATGTAGAAATACGGGGCAATTTAGGTAACAGAGATCACAGGTCAATTGGCTTCAGTAAAAATCACACAAATAGGAAACATAAAGGGAATACAAAGACACTGAATTTCAAAATAGACAACTTCCCTAAACTATGAACCCTGCTAGAAGGCATAAATTGGGATACAATCTTAGGAACAAGGAACACAGGGGAGAGATGGGTTTGCTTTAAGAGCATATTAAATAAGGGCATTAGCCAATGCATCCCATTGGGTAATACATTTAAAATAGCGAACAAAAGTCCTGGTTGGCTTAACTCCAAAGTAAAAATGCATATAAAAGCAAAGGAGAAGACCTTCAAAAAATACAAGGTTGAGGGATCATCATCAGCATTCAGACTTTATAAAGAATGCAACAAGAAATGTAAGGGTGCAATAAGGACGGCTAAGATAGAACATGAAAGACACATAGCGCAGGAGAGCAAAAAACATCACAAGAAATTCTTTAAGTATGTAAACAGTAAAAAAAGCGAGGACAGACCATGTTGGCCCCATAAAGAATGAGGAAGGACATCTGGTTACAAAGGATGGGGAGATGGTATTGAATTTATTCTTCTCCTCAGTCTTCACGAGTGAATCGGGGGGCTTCCGTAACCAAAACTGCAGTGTTTATCCTCATGATACATTACAGGAAGCACCTCCATGGTTAACAGAGGACAGAATTAAAATTTGACTTGGGAAACTTAACATTAATAAATCACTAGGACCAGATGGCTTGCACCCGAGGGTATTTAGGGAACTCAGTCAAGTAATTGCCAGACCATTGTTCCTAATTTTTAGTGACAGTCTACTGACTGGAATGGTACCAGCTGATTGGAGAAAAGCCAATGTAGCACCAATATTTAAAAAGGGCCCAAAATACATACCTGGGAATTACAGACCAGTTAGCCTAACATCAATAGTATGTAAACTCTTGGAGGGGATGATAAGGGACTATATATAATATTTTAGTAATGAGAACGGTATCATTAGCAGTAATCAGCATGGATTCAAGAAGAATCGTTCTTGCCAAACCAATCTATTAACTTTCTATGAGGAGGTGAATTGCCATCTAGATAAAGGAAGGCCCGTAGACGTGGTGTATCTGGATTTTGCAAAAGCATTTGACACAGTTCCCCATAAACATTTACTGTAAAAAATAAGGTCTGTTGGCATGGACCATAGGGTGAGTACATGGATTGAAAACTGGCTACAAGGGCAAGTTCAGAGGGTGGTGATAAATGGGGAGTACTCTGAATGGTCAGGGGTGGGTAGTGGGGTCCCCCAGGGTTCTGTGCTGGGACCAATACTATTTAATTTGTTCATAAATGACCTGGAGGATGGGGTAAACAGTTCAATCTCTGTATTTGCGGACAATATTAAGCTAAGCCGGGCAATAACTTCTCTGCAGGATGTGGAAACCTCCCAAAAAGATCTGAACAAATTAATGGGGTGGGCAACTACATGGCAAATGAGGCTCAGTGTAGAAAAATTTTAAATAATGCATTTGGGTGGCAAAAATATGAATGCAATCTATACACTGGGGGGAGAACCTCTGGGGGAATCTAGGATGGAAAAAGGACCTGGGGTACTAGTAGATGATAGGCTCAGCAATGGCATGCAATGCCAAGCTGCTGCTAACAAAGCAAACAGAATATTGGCATGCATTAAAAAGGGGATCAACTCAGAGATAAAACAATAATTCTCCAGCTCTACAAGGCCCTGGTCCGGCTGCACCTAGAGTATGCCGTCCAGTTCTGGGCACCAGTCCTCAGGAAGGATGTACTGGAAATGGAGCGAGTACAAAGAAAGGCAGCAAAGCTAATAAAGGGTCTGGAGGATATTAGTTATGAGGTAAGGTTGCGAGCACTGAACTTATTCTCTCTGGAGAAGAGACGCTTGAGAGGGGATATGATTTCAATATACAATATAAAACAAAACACATAGAAACATATGAATGAGTAAAGCTGCGCCAATATTAAATAATTGATTAAAAATGGAAAAGGGGACACAAATATCCAAACAATTATTAAACAAAAAGAATAATGTTCATATAAGACGTGACTATGAAGGAACATACAAAATGAGTTGGAAAATAAAATCCAGTGGTGACTGCAATAGTCTCATTTGTATATCTTCTTTAAAGCGCAAAGTCTGATTCCATATAGCCAACAAACTTGTAGTACTCAGGGAACACCACCGTGACAGATCTATATTATCACACTGTGACATGCAAAAGTTTTATTCGATCCCAACCACCTGTAAGATTGAGCGCTTACCAGATGGCTGTATACACAGAGCACTGT
Source organism: Lithobates sylvaticus (assembly GCA_028564925.1). Lineage (NCBI taxonomy): Eukaryota > Metazoa > Chordata > Amphibia > Anura > Ranidae > Lithobates > Lithobates sylvaticus. The sequence continues at coordinate 576,118,912 of CM053026.1, read as the reverse complement.
ATATAAAGCCTGCAGCTTCCAAGATAAACGATAACTGGTAGGATCGATCAGCCCAGGAACAATTCATTCAAAATGGGAAAGGAGGATCTCTGCACCGTCCGCTCCACCCAGAACCATCCAACTAATTATCTCAGATATATAAAAGAAGGGGGCCGCCCATAGCGTAATACTGAT